>CAUZXS010003445.1:0-30000 GCA_963585895.1 Sepioteuthis lessoniana
TGCCAGATGATCACGCTATAAATAAGGTTGGTTATATTTTCGCCTGACGAATATGTGAGGGACCAGACACCAATTGTAGAGTACACAATTTGTATTGTTTGGCTTTTATGGCCGGCTCAGTAAAAGGATCAACGAGTTACTTATTATTAAGCGAATTCATAATTTGTATTTCTTCTTATATAATCTATTTACCTTCTAATCTCTCTCTCCCCCTCTCTCTCTCTCTTTCTCTCTTTCTCTCTCTCTCTCTTTCTCTCTCTTTCTCTCTCTCTCTCTCTTTCTCTCTCTTTCTCTCTCTCTTTCTCTCTCTATCTCTTTCTCTCTCTCTCTCTATCAGTGAAAATGTATATAACAATCTGTGCCTCCTCTTAGCCATCGTCAGCAAGGAAAGGAATGCTAAACAGACAGACGGTATTCTACTGGCTGTTCTATTGGCAGCTGTCAAGAAAAGATCCGAGAAGGTCATTTCCATTCGGTCCTTGATATTGTCAGACCAGCACTTGCATTGTCACCCGGCTTTCTGTCCACCTTCTTAAGTGCTTTTCAGGATGATTTTTGAGAGGGTGTCGTGTCTGGTGTCTTGGCGTAACCAAGCCAGCTTTCGGGATTTGACAGTTGACAGAAGGGGTTCCTCGCTGCCCACAAGTGTCTCGATCAAACTCCTCACGTTGGCGTTCGTCTTGTGTTCACTGTGTAGGACTGCTACATATTCATCCAAGAAGATGAATATAGCGATTTGTTTGGCTCTCCATGGAGACAAAATATGGCACAAGTTTGGTTTTGTGTATGGGAGAGAAATTTTCTCTCCTAATATACTCCTCTCAGAAGAATAAACGGTTTTGCCTGACAGTTAAAGAACTTGTCTTAAAGAGATATTGCTGTCAACACACACACACACACACACACACACACACACACACACACACACACATATATATATATATATATATATATATATATATATATATACATATAACCCCTGACTGACGTTTGCGCAGTGTATTGTGCGTTTGTTAATACATAATATCTACATGCATCTGCTTAATCGTTAATAAATTTTCTAGCATATATATATATATATATATATATATATATATATATATATATTCTATTTTCTGTATAAAATACAGGGATAAATAAAATGAATAGAACTTTCGTACAGTGCTCAATATTAGAGATAAACAACTAAAGATTTAGACCCCAGTATGATCAAAATATTTGTTTTTTTTAATTATTTCTAAAGATATCTAAAACTGCACGGTCAACAAGTTTTTAAACCCACCTGGCTATTTTAGCTTTCATTGGATCCCTATAGTTATGTCTTTATACCAATCTAAGCTAATCTTACTAAGTATTTACCCAACCTATCCGGCAGGCAGATCTATGGCAATATTACTAGCTCTTGGAAATTATCATAGTTTTTAAAATAATTGGAAAGTGATGTGATATTTACAAGGCAACAATCCGAAGATAGTTTCGTAGAGATAGATTGTTTTAACTAACCCAGGCGAAAATATTCATTGAAAAACCAGATGAAAATTCAGTACTGGACTGGTCAGAGAAATGTTTTGATGTCGTTTCTGACGTTCATGTCAGAAATATGTTTTGGTTTTGCGAAAAATAGCCTTGAACGAATTGGTAAGAAACACTCTTTGAGCCCATCATTAGACAGTCGTAAATCAATTTATTTGGTGTGGGGTATTGTGCATAAATTGAGTTCGATTTTGGGAGTGCAGACTGACGGCAGAGAAAAGGGGGACAGATTTTAAAAGATAGGGAGAAGAGTATCGCGGACAAACTTTTCGAAAGGAAGAATACAGACCACTGCACACGCAAAAGACGCACATCCACTAAAGACCATGGAATTTGCTTATCTTCTGATTGAATATTGGAGAGAAATTTGCTCAATTTCCGGATCGCTTTCTTGTCATATTTACCATTCCCTCCGCTTGGGTAGGATATGACAAAAGGTCAATTTTTTAGTGGAGTTTAACAGGTTTTAATTCATAGTTTTCCTTCTCCTAAACTAGTTGCCTCACTAAGGCTGAAGAACCTAGTCTGTCCTACAACTTACCCATAGCTGGAGGGATAATAATTGGGTTCATACATTTCCCAAGGGTATTAGTCCTATGTGAAATGCAATCAGTCTCGTCCAGGATTTGAACTTGTGTCGCCGTGTCCATTTCCTACAACGATAACCATTACACCACGTATCACTTTCTTATATTCTTTTGTGGTTGGTTGGTTGGTTGGTTGGTTGGGTTTTATGGCATATCAATCTTTGTAGATTATCTAACGCCAAACCCATGTTTATGTAAATTATCAGTTATATTTAAAACAATTTAGTTTAGCATAAGCTCGCAGTTTAAATGTATGTACGGTTTAATTGTCCAAAACATTTCTATTTCAAGCTATTCAATTTAGTCAACCAATTCAGTTTAGCATAAGTATGCCGTTAGTTCTATTTGACCCATAGATCGGGCCCTATCAGGTGCTACCACTCCGGGCTAGACTGGACCTAGGAACGATAGCAATAAAGGGGCAGTTCTTACTCACCAAAGCCCCAGCATTACTGACACCTCACCGTCAGATTGTTTAGTGTCATATCCAGGACACTCGTTTGAGGGGTCCTATTCCTCTGTAGAGGTGCAGTCAGTGTATTTTACAACCCCAGCCGACGGAGCAAATTCTTTTGTGCTAAAGATTTCCAAAATATATTCGATTGCAGAAGCTTTTTTTTTTTTCTATCTCTTTTATTAAATCGTCTGTATTTAACCACGACTGGTATAATTATTCTATCGGCAAACCTCAAATCCTATCTTTCACTGAAGTCGTCATAAGAAAACATGAACACGGCTTTGTGACTCAAAAGAAAAGGCTTCTTTCTTCGTCGGTAAAGATCACAACACTTTTGAAGAACTTTGTACCAGGCGACGGTAATTTCAAATTTTTCATTCCAGCCACTGTACCGAGATGGGAATATCCAAACTAATTAGGCCTGAACTGAATACTGCTTGTCAACAGAAACGAAAGCTGGGGCGCAGTTCAAAGTGTAGGGGGTTGATTTGAGGATGTGGAATATGGTCAATTTTTAAGTGTGCTTAGGCTCGTTTAAATTGTGACTTTTCCTCCGAGATTGGTTACCTTAGCAACCATATTTAACTAAATATGAATCTGAATAGAAGGAGAGATAAAACCATGCTTTTCCCAATAGTATTTGCAGGAATTGATACGCAAACAGCTTGGTCCAGGATTTGGACTATTCACCGACTTCGGTTCTATATTTAATACCAGTGCCAAAACTCTCTCTCTGAGTTCTACGTTATCCTGATGCAAAAATGTCTGTTCCTCTTACGACTCTTGTTCTTTCAACTAGGCCCTTAGAGCATCCTCCTCCAAGATACGTATAAATGCCTAAATTATAAAACATTGAACTTTGAATAGAGTCTACGTCATTTCCAACAATGTCCAACAGCTTTTCATAATTACATTTCTTTTCTTTTCTTTAGTGAAACGATTTTGATTACGTCTTTCAAAATAAAATGGTATTCATTTTCCTCCCATTTTGTCTATGCGAATTCATTTTTGCAATATGCAATACTTTGTCTCAGTGAAAGAAAATTTATTCTCTTTTTTGTCACCAGAAAAAAAAATACCCCACCTTCAATATAGTTTTTTTTTTGTTCACAGAAGATATATATATATACATATATATATATATATATATATATATATATATACATATATATATATATATATATATATATATATATATATATATCGTATTTATATATATATATATATATATATTTCGTATATATACATATATATATACATATATATATATATATATATATATACATATATATACATATATATATATATATATATATATAAGTGTAAAGCAAAATAAAACGTTTAAATTATGCTTTCATTTTACCATAATGTTAGCAAAGAAAGATGTTGTCAATTTATTTTTTACGAAGAAGTTATTTCGAAGTAAATGTAAAAGAAAGAAAACGTCTAATTTTCTTGTTCTGTTGATTTTTTTCAGACACTGGTCTGAAATATAAATAAAGATAGCCCACTGCTTTTACTAGGACAGTTTTTCTTTGATGTGTTTTTGTGTGTGTATATGTGTGAGTTCTTGAAAGTCTTATAAGATAAATAGAGTTATAGAAAATTAAAGATATAATTCTTTACAAAAACAATCTTAAAAAATGAAGAGTCGAAACGAATGAATTAATAGAAAACGCTAATATAAACTTTAGAGAGAAATCGTGAACATAAAACAAAAACAAGCCGTCAGTCGAACAAAAAGTTTCAGAATTTAAAGACTTATAAAGGAAATTAGAGTAAAGAAATAAGAATTGGAGAGTTTAAATGATATCAAATGGGGAAGATGTAAAAAGATATAACATTATGATAAACTTTAAAGAAAGACTTATAAAAAATATTTTCCCAGAAGATGAACAGTTAGAACCAAAAATATCCAATGATCTATTCCATAAAACAGGAACTGTACTAACAGGCCATGAATTTAACAGAGACTCTAAATTTTCTGTAACAGAGTCATCGTAGAAAAAAAAAAGAAACATTTATCTGACACTACATCACTTCTCAAAAGCTGTATAGCTCAATGGATATAACAAACATAAGACAAGAAATTCACAAATGAATTAAACTACCCATCTCCCAAAAATACATTTCCCTTCAAACACTCACACTCTTATTATTCAGTAAATATAATAATAATATTAGAATAATAAAGAAATCCATTAACTTTCACATAAACATTATTAACTTATTTAAAAATCCATTGACTTTAATATTAAGGTAATTAATATATTCAAAAATTTACTTTTACCCAAAAATTATTAACATATTTAAAAATCCATTAATTTTTCTATTAAAAGTAGCAAAATTTCCAACAATCTTTAAACCGTTATTCACTGATTTCCGTACTTGACATTATTTCATATATTTGCATAACAACTATTTATGTTTAATTTGTTAATTTCAAGTTCATCTCTCATTATTTTAACGGAGAACTTATTTCGAAGTAAATTTAGAGATTTAAGAAGATTAAAACAAAATGATATGTAGTAAGCCTTTAACGAACTGATTTTCAATAAGAAACCGCACAAAAAACTTAAAATACGAGGATCATTGAATAAGTTTCCAGACTTTTTTTCGTATGGGCTCTTTTATTGATAGTAAACACATAAAACTCTAGTCCCCTTCGAAGTAATCTCCTCCAGCTGCAATGCATTGTGTTACCGTTCCAACAACTTCTGGTAGGCTCCATGAAAGTCCTTGTGTGTGATCGTGTCAATGACCTTCGTCTCAGCCTCTTTCATCTCCTCAATTGTCTCATAACGACAGCCTCTGAGCTTAGCGAATAAGAAAAAATCACAGGGAAAAAGGTCTGGACTATAGAGATGGTGAAGATCTGTCTTGATGCCCATCTTAGTCAAATAGTCTGTGACAAGGATGGAGTTGTGGACTGGTGTATTGTCCTGGTGGAAATGCCACTGACCCGATTAATAGAGTGCAGGCCTATTCCGACGGAATCTCTTCCTAGACTCCCTTAAAACCTCAACATAGTAAACCTAACACTAACCCTAACCTCTTCTCCAATCAACTCTGGTGTATTGACTTCCTTACTCCTCCCACACATCTAACTATATGTTAAAGAGTACTGTTATAGTTGTTCTACAAGGATGGCTTTGACATTGAATAACACACGAAGGTCGGCATGCCATTAAACAAGGAATTAACTACACAATGGACAGGATAAGTAATTAACTATTTTCTTAACGAAAAAGTAACTGAATACCAAATATCTAATCTCATATCCATTAAGCTGATTATCATTCAATAATTTTTTTCAGTTTTTTCATACGTCATGAACGAACTGAAAAAGTATTATTTATCTATCGAAGGAATGGTTGAAATCAAATCGATCAAATTTCCTTCGGTTACTAGAAGTACGTTCACCAGATGGAGACACGGAATACTTCGACATTGTTGCAGGAGTACTACAAGGAGACACACTAGCCCCGTACCTCTTTATCATCTGTCTAGACTATGTGCTTAGGACTTCGATAGACAAAATCAGAGAAAATGGCTTTGAGCTGACTAAGAGAAGAAGCAAAAGGTACCCCGCAAAAACAATCACGGACGCCGACTACGCTGATGACTTGGCGTTACTAGCGAATACGCCTAATCAAGCAGAGACACTACTACATAGTCTGGAACGAGCTGCAGCTGGCATTGGCCTACATGTCAATGCAAACAAAACCGAATATATGTGTTACAACCAAACAGGCAACATTGCCACACTAGACGGAGCCTCTCTGAAACTAGTCGACAAATTCACCTACCTAGGAAGCAGCGTCTCATCAACCGAGAAGGACATCGACACACGACTGACGAAGGCATGGACAGCTATCGATAGGCTCTCGATCATATGGAAGTCGGACCTAACAGATAAAATGAAACGCAGTTTCTTCCAGGCAGCGGTTGTGTCGATACTGATATATGGATGCACCACATGGACGCTTACAAAACGGCTGGAGAGGAGGCTGGACGGAAATTACACAAGAATGTTGAGAGCAGTATTAAACAAGTCCTGGCGACAACACCCCACGAGACTCCAACTATACGGACACTTGCCCCCCATCACAAAAACTATACAAGTTCGACGAACCAGACACGCAGGACACTGCTGGAGAAGCAAGGACGAGCTCATAAGCGATGTACTCCTGTGGACCCCCACTCATGGATGTGCAAGAGTGGGACGACCAGCACGAACTTACATACAGCAGCTATGTGAGGACACGGGTTGTAATCCTGAAGACCTGCCGGAGGCGATGAATGATAGGGAGAAATGGCGAGAGACGGTCAGGGATATCCGCGCAGGCGGCGCGACATGATGATGATGATGAAGGCTGAATATATGCTGTCTGTATCCTCTAATGAGGGATCAGATATCCTAAAGTTAATACCCAGGGTATGGCTCTAAATTAACTCTGTTGTTGATTTGGTTTGGTTTGGTTTGGTTTGGTTTTATGGCAAATAAAACATTGTTGGTTATTTTGGGACAAATTCTGTTTATATATATATATATATATATATATATATATATATATATATATATATATATATATATATATATTGGCCCAGTCGGCTGGGGCTGTAGAATACACTGACTGCACATCTGCAGAGGGGTAAGACCCCCAGCGAGTGTCCTGTTATGACACTAAACAATCCGATGCTGAAGTTACAGTGATGCTGGAGCTTTGGGGAATGCAGAGCAAGTCTTCATTACCATTGCTCCCAGGTCAACTCTGGCCCGAAATTGTAGCACCTGATGTAGCCTTATCTATGGGGAAAATAGAAATAACTGCATACTTATGCCGAACTAAATTGTTTGAATTAGAACTTGTTGGCTAAACTGAATAGCTTAAAATTGAAATGTTTTTGACAATACAACTGTACTTACGTTTAAACTACATGCTTATGCTAAACTGAATTGTTTGAAATGAAAATCTTCTTGACATTGAAATTGTATTTACATTAAACTGAATTAATATAAAACTGTTTTGACATTTAATAGTGTGTAAACAAAATATTTACTAATACTGAACTGAGTTAGCTGATTTAGAACTGTTCGACTGAACTGAATAGCTTGAAATAGAAATGTTTTGACAGTTAAACCATGTACTCGTGTTTAACTGATTTTTTTAAAATAGAACTTACTATTTGCATAAAAATCTATTTGGCGTTAAATAATCTACAAAGGTTGATATGCCGTGAAACCCAAGTAACTAACCAACCAGCGTATATATATATATATATATATATATATATATATATATATATATATATATATATATATATATATATATATCTTTTGTTTGCAATCTGTTTAAAGGCTGAAGAGTTCTATATGTACCATTGATAGGACCTTTTCATCTACCAGAGGGAAATTAGAAGTCATTCCAATGAAGGGGTACTCCGCTTTCCTCAAAATTCCAAGACTTATGACTGACCATCAGAAAGTTTAATGTAATATCCAGGGCACTCATTGTGAAGAGGCCTTGCCCATCGGCAGAGATGCAGTCAGTGTATTCTACAACCCCTCATAGCAGACTGGGTGTTTTGATGTTGAGTCTCCAGTTCTGGTCATCGAAGAGGGAGAGTAACCATTCATTCTCATTACTCCTAGGTCCACTTTAATCTGAAGAAGTTGTTTCGTATCTGTTACGGTCTAATTTATATAGACATGTTTAAAAAATGTTTGCATTCAAGGGCTGCATACAAAAAAAAGTAAAACAAAGGAAATTAAAAAGGGGAACTCAAAAATATGAATTTGGACGTACAATGAACGCGATTCCCAAACCGCGAAGCATAAAATAACCATAGAACGGTTGATATGCCTTTAACACAATCAATCAATGAGATTATAATTAATGTTCTTTTGTTAGATTAACAGATCTGCCAAATTGACCATGAATTTCACAGAGATACTAAAATCGCTAAGACAGAATATTTGTCTAGGACTAAATCATTACAAGAATGCAAGAAAATTAGATGAATATTACTCGGTTCATTGGCATAGTGGCTCGAATAATCGCCAATGATCCGGGAAACTGGAGATCTATCTATCGAGTCATAGCAAAGAGTCAGAAAATGTTGTTTTATGTCTCTTTCCTTAACACTCAGAATTATAAAGTGCAGATCAAGAGAAATTTGAACAATCGAGGAATAGGAGTAACATCTTCTCTTAGATCTTCACGAAGCTGAAATTGAAAAGGAATTCTTCGGATCGTCATCAATTCAATAACTTAGTTTATTGGCAAATTTTATTGCTCAACATATTCGTGAATACGAATCATTTCCAAATGTGTTAATAAATATAGATCAACTGGAATATTGCAGTCCTTAATTTCAAGTTCATCTGTAATTTTTACTTGGACAAAATATTCCTCGGCATTTACGTCAATAATTGGGAAAATATAAAGCCGTTTTGAAAAAAAAATTAGTTTGGTGATAGCCTATTTTCGAAACAGGTCAAGGTAAAAAAAATTCATGACATTTATTTACCAACGTAAATGTATTTGTTCTTTAGTTAATACTATATATATATAGAGAGAGAGGGGTGTCTATGTGATTGAGGTTTAAGAAAAAGTAATTATTCATGCGTGCATGAATATATGCAAAAACGCACACACACACACACACACACACACACACGCACACACACACACGCACACACACATATATATATATATATATATATTCAGTAGTCAGTCTTATCAACAATATCTCAACTCAGGTGTTTTTGTCTATCTTCTTGTTTCTTCCTCTGATTCTCATACAAATTCATACTCTCTATCTATGTATCTATCAATGGGAAAAGAATTTCTATTAAGAATTATTGCTTGAAACTCTGAATAGTAGCAAAGCCATGTGGAACCATCTATCTATCTATCGATCGATAGATAGATAGATAGATAGATATTAACAAATTGATATTGATGAATAGGAAGAGTTCAATATTTTGATACGTTGTGGCTGAGATAAATCATGAAGAAATAAAGCACACTGAGAGAGGGTGATATAAAGTCATACACCGATATGAATAGACTGAACAGAAGGATATGATTAGATAGATAGATAGATAGATAGATTGTATGAATGTGTATGTTATTCGGAGGGAGAAACAAGAAGGTAAACAGCCGAGATGAGATACTGTGAAGATAGATGATCGAATATACATATATATATATATATATATATATATATATATATATATATATATATATATATATATATATATGGTTAATGTTTCCTATGCCAAGAAATAAAACAGAAATAAAGACATCATAAAAAATAAAGAGAGACTACGAAAATAGAACAAAAGGAATTTGAGGAAAAAAGCCTATATAAACAAATATACGAGCACTACAGCAATTAAAGGAAAGAAGAAGAAGAAGAAGAAGAAGAAGAAGAAGAAGGCTCTGAATGAAATGAAAGACGAGAAAAGAAATATGGAAAGAATTGACCGAATAACGAACAAACAAATGAAGTTTTTGAAGTACTTGAAAGGATTCTTTTCAGTTTGTTTGCTGGGTTTCGTCCCTTTGAAAGCCGCTCTCTTACACGTTAAGTCATAGAGTACGTCATAGTGAGAAAGATTTATCGATAGCCGCTCAACTAGATAAACAACGGAGCATAAACATCAAACTCAGTAAAATACAACTTTGATGAAGGATCAGTTTTATTTATTCATTTATTTTTTCATATACGATTCATATGCGTTTGCCTTGGTACCATCGCCTGCGGATATTTTCACGCATATTTCAATACATACACAAGAGGGACACTTGGGAGAATGTTCTTGTGTAAATATTTGAAATGAAGGTTTAGGATGGAACAAAGTTTTGTTAAAAAACCTTTATGGATATTTTAACAAGAATGTATGAATACACTTTTTGATCAATCAGTTTCTACCTAGTCTTGCTCAATCTTAACACACACACATACACACACACACTCACACGAACTTATTATTATTATTATTATTATTATTATTATTATTATTATTATTATTCATGAGAGTTTTTTCACATCAGCGTTAGCTGATCGTCTTTCACTGGAGTTTGAGTGACAGCAAATCTCCTCAAGTCTTCAGGACTCTTCTTAGTATTCTGGCAGTTTTAAGTAATGCTGTTGCTTGGATAGTCTCCACTCGGCCGCCAACTTCTAAATCTTCCAAGCCCTTTAATAATCCTTTTGTTACCGTGCCAAAAGCACCAATCACAATTGGTATAATTATCACCTTCATGTTCCATAGTTTTTTCTATTCTCTAGCAAGGTCAAGGTACTTATCTCTCTTTTCAGATTGTTTCAGTTTTATTCTGTGGTCTGCTGGGACAGCAAAATCGTCAACTTTGCAGATATTTTTTTGTTGATTGTTATTATTGTTATCATTATTATTATTATTTACTGCTTGAGTGTTTTTCACATCGGTTTTAACTGAATGGTTTTTCACGGGAGTTTGACCAACAGCAAGTGTCCTTAAGTCTCCAGGACTCTTCTCAGTATTCTGGTTATTCTCAATAATCCTGCAGTTTTCATGGTCTCCACTCGTCCTCTATATCCAAATCCTCCAGTCCCTTTAATGATTTCTTGGTGACTGCAACGAAAGCATCAATCACGATTGGTATTATTGTCATCTTCATGTTCCATAACTTTTTCTATTACCTAGCAAGGTTCATGTACTTATCCTTTTTTCACTTTCCTTCAGTTTTATTCTGTGGTTAGCCGGGACAACAATATCCACAATTTCTCAAGTTCTCTTATATTATTATAATTATTATTATTAAACGAGATAAAATTTAAAACTGGGCAATCTTATAATCGATCAGTCCAATTTGCTACAAGCAAATTAACCGATGATGTTCATCGTCACTCAGTATTCGTTCATTATATAAGACAAGATCTCTCTTTCTATCTATCTATCTGGATACTAAGCATAAGTTCTGTAACTCTTTGAACAATGACCTGCACTGGCCGTATTTCTGTTAAATGCCTCGGTGCAAGCAGCCAGAATCATTGGTCTCTACGTGACCTCAGATAAAACTGAGTTCATATGTTTAAACAAAGTTGGTACCATTAACTCCTTACATGCCAAACCTCGTAAATTAGTAGACCAGTTTATATATCTCGGTAGCTATATCACATCTCCTGAAATTGGTGTCAACTCATGCATAGGTTAAGCATGGGCGCCTACTGACGGGTTAACGACAAAATGGAAATGAGATATGACAAAAATGTACAATGGTTGTCCCTCCAGTCTGAAATCATGTCAGTGTTAAACTATCGTCGCTTTACGTAGATTTACACGAAAGGTTTTGAGAAATAACTTCATGGGAAATACACGAGAACGCAGCTTGTTGTTTTCAAGAAATTCTCGAAGCAGCAAAATACAAAACAGTAACTAAATGGACATTAACCTCTCATCTCACAAAACAATCTAATAATTTGAGCAAGACTGCTGGAGAAAAAAGGATGAAGTCATCTGCGACGTCTTTCCATATAAGACATGATGCCATCCAGATAACTGACCAAGAGCAATGACACATAGGAATATATGCTGTCAGCACACCTTGATAAAAATTACATATATATATATATATATATATATATATATATATATATATATATATATATATATATATATACTAGCAATTCAAACTGAGTAAAAACACGTGGATTTTACTAAATTTCAGTTTTAAAGATAGAAGTTTTTTATCATTTATTGTATGTATCTACAATATATGTTTACAAATCATATATTTGATATGTATGTAAAAATTATTTAGCATTAAATAACCAACAATGTTTGATATCCCATAAAACCAAACCAATTCGGGGATGCCCTCGTGGAGTAATGGTTAAAACGATGGACTGCGGAATTGAAGCACGCGAGTTGATATTTCAGTCCCGCTATTCCGTTCAATTTCGGGCAAATACCCTTGGGAAAAGTATGAACCCCCTTATCCTCCCAGCTATGGGTTAAATAGTACCTCTGCTGTTCTTCTAGGAGAATGGCTTTGGCATTAAATAACCTACAAATGTTGATATGCCATTAAACAAAGAAACCAAACCAAACTAATTAGTTTGTTTGTTTGCGTTTATTGTATATCAACTTTAGCAGATTAGTTAATGCCAAATCCATTTTTATACAAATGAACAGTTCTATTTCAAACAATTCAGTTTAGCATTAATACACATTTTAATTGTCAAAAACTTTTCTATTTTCAGCTATTCCGTTTAGTCAAAAACTTTTCTATTTTCAGCTATTCCGTTTAGTCAAACCATTCTAATTCAAACAATTCAGTTTAGCATAAGCACGCTATTCAATTCTATTTGACCTATAGTTTGGACCCTACCAGGTACAACCACTCCAGGCCACAGTGCACCTGGGAAGGACGGCAATATAGGGTACATTGCATTCCCTAACCTCCAACATTACTGAAGCCTCACCATCAGATTGTTTAATGTAATATCCAGCACATCCGTTGTGGTGTGGTCTTACTCCTGTATAGAAATGCAGTCGACTCTGCAACAAACCAATTAGGCCATTGTCAGAAGAAAATATTTTAATCGAAAAAATGTTATTTTAAAGATATTTTATGATTTTTTAAAAGGAGTTAATTCATATTTTATACCCAATCGGGGAACAGTCCCATCATAAATACTTTGGACACTAGTTTGATGGTGGTTATTTTTTATGGCTAAGTTATAACTACTAGCATCGTTACCTTCTTTCCGCTTTTGACAATTGTTGTATTTTGTTAATGCTATAAAGATTTCCATTTCATTTCCAACCTCCAAGTTCGTTATTTCTTATTCCGTAACCTTTTGTAAGGTTATAACTTACACGATGCGAAAAGCGATGTAAAATGTACTGCTAACATGCAATATCGGTCAAATGTAAGATATTTTCGATCGAAGTCTTTTTATATTCTGTGTTATATATATATATATATATATGTGTGTGTGTGTGTGTGTGTGTGTGTGTGTGTGTGTGTGTGTGTGTGTGTTTTGTGAGAGCACCTGCTGTAATCTGTTTTATTATATTTGGGAGATGTACGTTTCAATGGCCTAGTGGTTAAAGTGTTCCTCTAATAGTCCAGGACACCGGGGCCCAATCCCAGGTAGCGTCATACCAAAGACTTTAAAAATGGTACTTGATACCTAATTGCTTAACACTCAACAATATAACGTACGTATCAAGGATAAAGTGGAACAATCCAGGGAAAGGAGTTGCGCCCTCCCCTACACCTCAGTTTACTAGCTATTGGAAAGGAAGCCATCTGGTCACCCTCGACTACGTTCACCGACTTGACCGGCTATTTTGTTCATCTTTTTTAGCTGGACCGTCTTGTTTTCAAGGAGTGATCTTTTTATATCTTTTGCAAATTATTGGCGTTTTTTTTCTTTGTATTGATATTTTTAGTAGTGATTTATGTTAACATCGAAAGATTAAATTTTATGTCAAATCCAAAAGGACGATTTGTTTTCTGATCCGTTTTTCTTTTTTCTTTTCTTTTTTTTTTACATCATCAATATTTGTTTCAATTCTTTCAATGATGAGAAATTATGAATTTCTGTTAAACTCGAAACCGTTTGCGTGTCAGTGTTCTTCTACTTATAATTTTTTTTTCTGATCTGATCCCTAGATTTGATCATGTATCAGTTTTAATCGATTATACAGCCATTCTGACTTTTTAACATATTGCTTTTGGCAGCCTGTGCAGTCCAGTAACTAGGTTTTATTTTTGCTCATGGAATTTGACTCATGGGACATTTTTTAGAATCCCTTTTTTTATGTTGTATTGTTTGTTAAAATTTAGTGGGTTTTATTGCGGACTTCTTATGGATTACTTCATTATTTAGTTGTTTCTCCACTCATATCTCTGAGGTTACTTGCTTAACAATAGGTTAATATGCCAGGTCTTGAAAATCATATTTTATGTCCTGGTTTACGATGAAGACTTCTCAAAGGTTCTTGATTAATTCGGCTTGATTAATTTGGTAGGAGATTATGGTTGGATATTTCGGGCTTAGTTTTAGGGTGTTATACTTACGGATGGAAATGTGTTTAGATTTCTATTTTTTGATTAAGGTATTGAAATATCCATGTGGTGAGAACAGTTTTTATCGCTTTCTCTTCTTAATTCGTTGTCATCTGTGGCGATTTTTTTCATTTATTTGCTGTTGAATATGAAAGGCTATCTCTGGAATATTTGGGGTGAAGATATGCAATGTAGACAGATGTTAATGCTGGTGGGTTTATGTGTAATATTTTTTCTTTAGTTGTCTTTTCTAGTCAGTGTATACTATTGGGTCTAAATATGTGGGTAAATATGTTGAATTTTCGTTGTCAAATCAGATAGAGTCGTGTATCATATTTAGGTTAATAAGGATATTTTTCAGTTTTGCTTCTCTACTTTTGTACATAATGAATATGTCATCAATACAGCTTGCGTAAAAGAGTCAGTTATTGTTAATATCCGGGTAGATGTACCTCTTTTCTAATGTCTTCATATTGATGGTTGAGCATGAAGTGCCTTCAAAAGTGTCTATTGCCTTTTTTTCTAGGTATGATGTGTTGACCTTTAAAGTTAAAGCATTATCTAGGTTCATGTAAGCTTTGTTATTTCTTCGGTGGGAGGTTTTTTTTGTTATACTATTATTGATGTATCCCCACAAAGTTGAAAGTCTATTGTTGAGTATGATATTTGTCGATGCCTCCCACCAGACAGGACTTGACACAAGGTCAAAAGCCCGAAGGCCGATTAAAGTGGGGATAAAGGGGAGTGGAAGGTCGGGAACGAGCCGAGATTCGAACCCTGCTGGTCTGTGCTGCTCATCGACCCTCTAAGTACAATAAGACAAGCAGTTTCCCGAATCCAAATTTGGATCAGGGTACGTATGCCGGGTTATAGCTCAAACTAGACAGCAAGGTCTAGAGCAATACATAGGGGACAAAGGTTGCAGCTCGCCCACCGAAGTTGGGGGGCCTTTCGGCCTTGAATCTGCCATTGTTTGATACCCCATCCGACACGAATGCCAGACAGCCCAGCAAAAAGGCCGGGAAAGTATAAGTCTATTGTTGAGTATAATTTTAGAATATTGAGATCTGGAAACAGTTGTGACTAGAATCGCATCTTATGACAATGTCTAAATATCATTGATTTTGTTACGTATGTAAAACTTTACTACCTTACACATGCGTAAATTTTAGGACAGGCTTGATTATTTACTAAGCCAATCAGTGTAGGAGAAGGAAACATTGTGAATCAAGGCTTTGAAGAGTGTAGTTCGGGGAAACTAGCATTTCTTTGGTGTAAAACTTTTCCTGTTACCAGCTTATCCAAAAACGGTATGACAAGTTATATACAAAGATCTATAATTACGAACAAATCCCCTGTATATCTTTTCTTACAGTTCACATCTTTCACTAATCTATCAAGCCATCATACATAGTGATCGATTAGGAAGTCCAATATATATATATATATATATATATATATATATATATATATATATATGTGTGTGTGTGTGTGTGTGTGTGTATATATATATATATATACTATGGTCGTTCAAAACGTTCAAAGCCTTAACAAAAAGGAACAATAACTTTTTTCTTCGAGTAACGCAATACGAGTTTGGGTAACACACTTTGACAAGAAAAAACTAATTTAGACGTCCGTCTTTCTGTACTGGTGAGACCTATAAAAATGTAAAATATGTTCGACAAACCTAAAATATGTGCCAAGCTTAGAAATTATTGAACGCATATATATCATCATCAACATCATCATAATCATCATCATGTCGTGCTACTAGCAAAGATTTCCCTGACCCTCTCTCGCCATTCGTCTCTATCGCCCATTGCTCCAAACAGGACATCCATGCTACATCCTGCATAAGTAGAGAGCTTTTGTAGATATGTTCTAATTAGTCGCCCAAACCTTGCTTGTCCGTGTGAAGGGGTCCAAAAGAGTACATCAATTATGAGCTAGTTCTTACTTCTCCAGTACCACGTATATATATATATATATATATATATATATATATATATAAAGATGGTTATTGTAGGTACAAACAAAGACTCAGGATATATATCAAAATAGGAAGGTCCTCGATGAGATTTGAATTTTAAGAATTTATTTTGTTTTCACATACGTGTTATATATATATATATACATATATATATATATATATATATATATATATATATATATATGTGTGTGTGTGTGTGTGTGTGTGTGTGTGTGTGTGTGTGTTTCTAGATTGCTATTTTCGTCAGAGTGCATGTGTGGCAGAAGGTCTTTTTGATGGGGTATTGAATGAGACTTGAACTCACTGTTTTTTCCAGTATAAATGATCTTGTCTGGTCAGACAGGTTTATGTAGGGGTCCTTGTTCCTCTTTACTGGAGTGTGTTTATTTTGGTCTGCTTTACCCGTCGTTGATATATATATATATATATATATATATATATATATATATTTTTCATCATACAACGTGTGGAAGCACGTGCGATACCCTGGCCTCATCAGCCGCCATCCAGGGTGATAACACAGTTTCGGTAGCTCAAGGCGGTACTGCCACTCCTGGCGCTACCGAGCAGCTTTTGCCACCGGATAGGGTATTTAAAAAAAAACTATGTATACATAAGATCAACTAAAAGCGGACATTACATTAGACGTTCGTTCATCTTCATTTTGGTGCAGTTTGTGATTTAAAAAAGCGTTTACTTACGGCCGTTAGATGTCATAGCAACCGTTTCTTGATTTTGCGTAATTACACGAGAATGGTGGTTACACGTGTATAACATTCGTGTTGAAATCCTTTCTATATCCGTTATCTTTTCGATTCGTTTTCTTTCATTTATGCGTTACTGCCCAAAAGCACTCGAGACAAACGTTACATGTAATTCTGCTAAAAGATTTTATTTGTTGATCAATGGGCCCTCAAGATGGGTGGTGAGTAAAAAGAAAGCTCCTGGTCTAAGTTAGTCCAGGTAGCTATCTGATTACCCTTGGGCCACTAAATTCTTGGCTTGCAAAAAATGTCTCCAGGACGCTGATGGTCAGCAATGGGCTTGTGAATACTGTGGGGGTAAACCTGACTCAGGCCCATCAATCGATTTACATTCTCCGGCAGGAGAATTACGTTCTTCGCACCAGCGCGCTTTGTGGATTCGTGTTCCTCGCAAGCTGTTGAACTTTCTACCGCAATCACACGTTGTAGCCGGGTACGTATCCAGATCGTTACCGTAGGAGCAAGTAAGATGGGTGATATATTCTCCCTCCCCGCTACAGACACCCTGAGGGCATTTTTCTTTCATTGTATTATCCATATTTGTTAAAATTCCTCTCTTTCCAGGATGTCACTCCAACTTTCTGAAGAGTCACTTTGTCTTTCCAAAGAGTCATCTTGCTTTCCAGAGAGTCTTAGTGTGTGTGTGTGTGTGTGTTTGTGTGTGTGTTATTTTCTCAAATGGGCATTATTACTGTACAAACCCAGAAATATTAACACAAACGCTATAATCGATTACAAATATATTTCTTGCTGGACTCCAACGACATTGTCGAAAAAGTAGGTTTTTCAATCAGTTGAGCAAACTAATTTTTCGCTTTTTTGTAAACCATCATTATAGTGGTAACCGTTTCTTTGGGAAGACCATATGAAATTCGTATTCGTTCCATCTTTTCTCAGTGAATGGAATCAAAGTTTACGCACAAAAGTCTTCCTTTGAGATTCTTTGACCATTCTCCTTCGATGATTCAAAGGAGTGATAGAATCTGTGAGTAATTTTTTCGAAAGCCGCCAGATATTTCTCGATTTCATGTCGGATAATTTTGTTTCTTGTCGGATAATTTTGAACAGCAGGACATTTTAAAGCAGTAACAGTAATGGCTTGGTAATTCTTTGTGATTTCGAGGTCAACTTTCTCGTAGATGGCTGGAATGGAACTTTTTTTTCCTATTTCTCTTTTGTATTTTTTTATAGACAGCGTTGCATAATTGAAAAACGTACGTCAGCAGATTTTCTCATCTTTCATAGATCTAGCAGTATTTCTGATTTTTTTTTTAATACTGCATGAAGTTCTTGCTCGGAAAATGCCTTAATTGATGTATTATTGGCCATTAATAATCTTTTCAACAGATTAGTCAGTAATGTAAAGTTTCGGAGTAGATTATTGAAATATTTCTACTACCTTTGAATTCGTCCTTGTTGTCTGTCGGCTGCTAGTTTTGCTCTCGAAGTACTTTTCCATTCGCTCACTTCGTTTACTCTCTGCTTGGGTATGGAAAAGGGGCTTCGGGTCACCCTCGATTACGGTCGCCAACTTTACTATACTTTACACTCATCGTATATTTATTGTTTATATCAAAATTGATGAAGACCAGTCATAGTGCATGTTTTTGCATGGCCGTTTCTTCTTTCTGTGTAGACTTAGGCGTATTTTTGCCGAAACAATTCTGAAATCAGAAGATACTACTACAAAAGAGGAGCATGCTTCACATTTCAAAGACCTATTTATCAAATTTCTTGTTTATGAGTATATAATTTGGCGACCGTAGTCAAGGGTGACCAGAAGGCTTCCTTTTCAATAGCTACTACACCAAGATGTTTGGGGAGGGCGCTACTCCTTTCCCTGGATTGCTCCACTTTACCCTCGATACGTACATTATATTGCTGAGTGTTAAGCAAGGAGGTATCCAGTACCATTTTTATAGTTTTTGCTTTGACGCGACCTGGGATTGAACCCAGGTATACAATCTACTAAAATACATGAATAGATGAATTAATGAATAAAAAAGATATATAAAGATAAGACTAAATAAATATAAATAAATATGGATATAAGAGTGTAGACAAAAACAAACAAATAAAAATAGAAAATGTGACGGCTGAAAAGAATGGAAAATATAAGGTTGAAATATCAATATTTATAATTATTTTGTTATTTTTTGGCTCTGTAGTAGGTATGTGTTCACTCGCATCCAAAATAAATAAATAAATCCTTACCGGCCAATGCATTAAGTAGCGTTCGACATACAAGGTTTTTTTAACAGTCAGTGAGATTCCTTTATTTATCCTCTTTGAATATGAGAAGTAAATTTTCTCGCGAGTCAACATGTCAGTTTAACAATTATTCTCTTTTGTAGGGTCCGTTTGAAAGAAAGAGCAGAAGCGTATTAAAAAGTTTGTAAGAAGAAAAAAAATTGTGATCGTTGACTATAATGGAAAAAGTAAGGGAGAAATATCCAGGATGATAGATGCGATCATATAAACAGTATTTCTGATGCTAATACTGTAAAAACATATAAAAACGTACTAATATATTGTTAGTGATTGTTATCCCCAAGAATTGTTATATTATCATTGTTGTCATTTCAGGTGAGGTTTAAGCAACTTTTAACTAAATCATCTAACAACATTGTTTTATATATATTAAGGAGTTTCAGATGTTTTGTTACGTACCTGTCTACTTATAACACTGAAAAAAAAAAAGATGGCACTGGCTTTTAAAATTTCAAATATACTTTTGTGTTTATAATTAATAAAAGTACAAAATTTATGTTTTGATTTCATTTCTTAATCATATCAATATTTCTAAATTTCATCAATTAATTTCTAAAACTCTTCACAGTTCCGGCCCAGTCGGCTGGGGCTGCAGAATATACCGACTGCATCTCTGCGGAGGAGTAAGACTCCCTTAACAAGTATCCTGGATATGAGACTAAACAATCTAATGGTGTGGCTCGAGTAATTTTGGAACTTTGTGGAATACGGCGTACCCCTTCATTGCCATCGCTCTCTGGTCCACTCTGGTCAGGAATCATGGAAACTGATTGGGTCCTATCTATTGGTCAAGTAGAACTAAACTGTGTACTTATGCTAAAGTGAATTGTTTGAAAAAAACTATTTTTATATCTAATTGTATGTAAACAAAAAAAAATTGTTCTTAAAGTAACCTTTATTGTTTGAAATAGACCTATTCATTTATATGGAAATGGATTTGGCTTTCGATAACCTAAAAACGTTCATATGCCATTAAAACATATCAAACCAAACCAAACCAAAATTCACAGTTCAAAAAAAATTCACAGTTCAAAAAAAAGACCAATTATGAGGCTGGTATCGTCTACAAAAGGTGAATTTTATGCTTTTTAGAAAACTTTTTTTTTTTGATTGAGGACAAATTGGGAAAAACATTTTAGATGATTTAAGAATGATGAAAATGTTATAAACGTAGAGATCCCTTTTTTAAAATACTACCTTGAATGTAAAGAATAAAAATATATTATTGGAAAAAGTTTACATTTTTGATTTTTAGCTTCTTCGTATTTTAAGAACATATTTTTAATTCTGTTTGTTTTATTTTTAGGGGACATTTTTATTTCTTTGTTATTGTACCTACCAATGATGTTATATTTTTATACAGTAAAATAAAACCGAATAAAACTTAATTGAAAACATAATTTATCGATACGTCAAACTGTGAGTTTTTAACGAATAATTTTGATATTTTTTAGGACACAATATAACAATTTTTAACCAATGTAATTCAGAAACTTCAAAAAAGAAATGTATTATTCCTAGAATAAATTAATAATGTTCATTAAAAAATAAGGACACACATTTAATCCTGACCTTACTTTTATTGTTAGATTTTATAGTAGGTAAAATAGAAAATAAATTAATACGAATATATTTTTATAACATTAACTCATCAGGCAATAAAGAACTTTAAATTCTGTCTTGTATTTTTCAAAAACAGTTTTCAAAAGATTAAATAATCATATTTACCACCCTATCTGCTCAGGTAGGAAATGACACAACGTCTATTTTTAAGCGGAGTTTAACAGGTTACAATTCAAAGTATACCTTCTCCTCGACTAGTTGCCTCACTAAGGCTGAAGAATCCAGTCTGTCCTACTATTTACCCCTAGCTGGAGGGAGAATAATTGGATTGATTCGTTTCCCAAGGATATTAATGCTATGTGAAAAGCAATCAGTCTCGTCCAGGATTTGAACTCGTATCGTCGTGTCCAATTCTTACGACGATAACCATTACACCAAAAAATTAAATTATACTAATTTTTCACACCACTCACGAATTCAGGTTCCGATTTTTTTACAATGATATTTTAAATGCTTAGAAAATCTTGGAATCATACGTAAAATCTTGGATTCTTTAATTGTCAATTTTTTTAGTAGGTAACTAAAAATTTGACTAAAAAAAACTGTGCTAACTTTTTTGAAAATTATTCACTAAAATTTCCAGGTCATGGATCGGGCATATAAGCAAGTCATATTTTATTTGAAATAATCATTGTCACTTTTTGATTTTGTACCAAGGATTAAAAAAAAACGTGTTAGTTTTATTTAGTTTACTTAAAAAGGGGTTCATATTGTTACCAATATGTAATATAATGGCCGAGAGATTTCGTTTTATGTATCTTGCCTTTCGGTTTAGTTAGGCTGGGAAACTTTTGATTAGCGCATGGGTTAGTTTGGTTCAACATGAACGCAGGTGTTCACGCGCACGCGGAGAGGACGTGTCATTCAGAGATGTCAAAATAAAAATCCCAGATAGGAATTGAGAACCAGGGGATTTGTGACTTCACGCACCGAAAGCGTGGGCTGAGATTTGAGAAAAGTCAGAGAGTTGAGTTCCTGCGTCCGAACGAGAGAGTTGCGTTTTTGCCTCCGAAGAAGAAGGTTGACTTTCGGAGCTCGCCGAGACCTTGCGGCGGGTGCCGCATGTGGCTTGAGGCAGATGGAAAGGTCAGCATTGAAAGATGGTATCTCTCTCCTTATGTCGAAAAACTCAAAGGTAATAAAAAGTTTCATACCTGAGCTAAGAAGTCGTAAGTGTTTTTTTTTCTGTTTCGGGATTCCTATGTGCGTTATGAACATTCTATGTAAAGTAAGTAAGTAAAGTTGGCGACCATAGTCGAGGGTTGCCCGAACGCTCCCTTTTCGATAGCTACTACACCAATGTGTAGGGGAGGGCGCTACTCCTTCCCTGGATTGCTCTACTTTACCCTTGATCCGTACCTTATAATGCTGAGTGTTAAGCAAGGAGGCATCAAGTATCATTTTTTTGAGTCGTTGGTATGACTCGACCTGGGATTGAACCCAGGTCTCCCGGGCCATTGGCGAACACTCTAACCCCTAGGCCAATGTCCGGTATTCTATGTACATTTCACATATTCATGTATGGGTATGTTACAAGTATGCAGTGCCCAGATATTTGAAGGATTCTGATTACAATTTCTGTTCACATTCTTTCGATCCAAAAGTTTTTTTCTTTGTTTTTGTTTTACTTTTTCATTCATTCTGTATTCTCTTTCCTTTCTTTTTTCTCTACTTAATTTGCAATATTTTTTTTCTTTTATATCTTTCAGTTTACGTTCTTTAGTACCTTCTTTCATTTTTCTCTTATTTACTCTCAACATAACTTGATATCAAATTATTTCAACTTTTATTTATCGATTTGCTTAACAACCTTATCCTAGATATCGAAATATTGATTTATTTCTTCATTTCCAATATATCTCCATACGCTTCTTTCTTTCTTTCTTTCATCGTAAGGAGTCACTAGCATGGATTTCCCTGACACTCTTTTGCAATTCGTCTCTATCGTCCATCGCTCTAGCCAGGTCTTCCAGGTTACTTCTTGTATCAGAACAGAGCTTTTGTAGATAAGTTCTAGCTGATCACCCAAACCTTTCTCGTCCGTGTGAGGGAGTTCACAGGAGTACATCACTTATGAGTTCGTCCTTACTTCTCCAGCAGTATCCCGCAAGTCTAGTTCGTCTAATTTTGATGTTTGTTGAGATGGGTGGTCGGCAACCATACAACTGCTGTTTTGTAGGATGTTTCCTCCGAGATTTGTTCAATAGAGCTGGTAGAATTATTATGCAATATCCATCAAGCATTTTTTTCTATACGCTTAGTAAGTGTAAGTGGTGCATCCATATAGAAGTATTGATACGGCCGCTGCTTGGAAAAAGACTGCCTAGTATATATATATATATATATATATATCTTCGGTTTTTCTACATGTTATATGACTTTTTTGAGTTATTTTGACCAGGACGTCAATCACGAAGCAGATCTCAAAATATTACAAATTGATTGGACATCGAATTGGAATTTTCTTCATTCTCTAACTTAGACCAGCTGATTTCGCAATGATTTGCCACTTTTTACTGTTTTTCGCCAATGGCCCGGGAGACCTGGGTTCAATCCCAGGTCGAGTCATACCAAAGACTTTAAAAATGGTACTTGATACCACCTTGCTTAACACTCAGCATTATAAGGTACGGTTCAAGGGTAAAGTGGAGCAATCCTGGGAATGGAGTAGCGCCCTCCCCTACACCTTGGTGTAGTAGCTATCGAAAAGGGAGCCTTCGGGTCACCCTCGACTATGGTCGCTAACTTTACTTACTTACATCTATGTTCCTTCTAGCGAAATAAGTAAATGTTCATCAAAAGATAATCAACTATTTATATCTAATGAACTAGCCAATTAAGCTTGCTCCAGGAAATATGCTTAAAATGATCTGTGAATATTTTCTTTACTAACTTCAGGTGCTCTTAAACATATTTGAATAGAATTATTTATATTAAAAAAAAACAAAAAAACAATACAAAATATACTTTCTGTGTTAACAAATGTAATATAATTGCGGAGGGATTTAGTTTTATATATCTTGTTTTCGGTTTAGTTAGGCTGAGATCCTCTGGCTTAGTGTATGGGTTAGTTAGGTGCACACATTGAGCGCAGGTGTTCACGCGCACGCGGGGTGGATGTGACAATCAGAGATGTCACAATAAAACCCCCAGAGAGGAAATGAGACCAGGGACATGAATGACGTCATGCCTGGAAGCGCTGGGGATTTGGGGGATTCGAAAAAAAGCAGTTAGTCTAGATTCGATTCCAGAGGACGGTCGTCGATTTTTGGTCTCGCCTTGGCGAGACCAGTTGGTATCTACGAAATGTGCTGTATGTGGTGAGGTTCAGATGGAAAAGTCAGCAGCGAAAGAAATTGGGTCTCCTCTCTCTCCTCATGTCGAAAAACATTAAACTCAAAAAGGTAATAAAAAGTTTCGTACCTGAAACAATTTCGTGTATTTCGGGATTCCCTATGTATGTATGTTTCACGTATCCGTATTTTGGTCGTATATTTTTGGACCTTAATGTTACACAAACACAATGATATTTCCCTAACTTTTTTTAGAAGGATCCATGCAACTGCAAATATTTCTGTCAGACATTTTTTTATTCTTACGGGACTTTAATTAGGGACTTAAGGCTTATGCTTTAATGTAACATGGTAAACAGATGCTAACGGAGTGCTAAGAGATAAGTTATCAAAAAAGCCTACAGCAGCCAGAAAGAAGAGTTGACAGGATTCATTATCTCCTTTAGTGGCCTAAGTATGACGAGATATGTTTAATCCGGCACCTCGAACAGGGACTTGTTGACTTTAGCAGCGATCTGCTGTTTCATTGGGGGCAAGTGTTGGTCGGATGATGTCACCCACCCGAGGCGAATAAAGGAGCGGAGTGTTTTGTGAACCCCAATATAACAGGACGGATTTATTGATTCGTACTCTCTTTTACCGGCTGGGGTTGGAGGATACAAACGATTACACAAACGGAAAAACGTATGAAAAATACGATAAACGTTAGTTTCAACGATAAAGAAGCTTCACCTTCAGACGGTTGTTTATTTCTTCCAGCTTCCTCGGTTCAGAAACTGAATGGACGTATTAAAGAAACGTTTAATACATGTTGTGTTTTTGCATTCCTCCTCTTCCGTCCAGACGATTAGACATCTTCGATATAGAAATCGTTGATGACGACATTACACTGAATTCCTCTCAAACTCTATTGTATTAATTAAAACCATCAAATATAATTGATCAAACATACATTGCTATTTCAGAAATAGGATTTTCATGCAATAAGAAAAAAAGTGTCTGCAATCTTCAATACTTACTTAAGATTTTTCTTTAATATAAAGAAGAAAGTCCATCTGCGACAAATCAGTCAAGAATTATTGAATTAATTTGAACATTTCTGCCAAACACTTAAGCATTAAATTATCTATTTGTTAATGATAGAAGGACTTTGATTTTTGTTCTAGTGTTAGGCCTTGGCAGACACAGTGACGTCTGAAAAATGTATGTCCAGAAAATATATTAAAAAGGAAATTCTATCATGTAAACAACAGAAAAAAAATCAATTTATCTTTCATTTGCAATAATGAAAACTCAAAATTTGAAACATAGCCACTAACAGATGAGAAGAAAACAGAAAATACTATCGATAACAAATAAGTTTATAAGTTTTGAAAGCATTCTAATTAGTAATTTGATGTAAATCGTGGCATGCTCGTTTGTTTGTTTGTGAGTTTGTTTTTTTTCAAAGGAAAATGTATTTTTATTGCCAAAAATTACTGGGTGGTCATTTAGAAGTTAAAACAAAAATATTTGAATTAACGAGCCTTTTTTTTCCAAATTGCAATACATGGCGGTTATTTTTTCAGTTTCTTTAATCTGGATGAACAGGATTTAAAATAGATAAAAAATGTCAGTAAACACCAAATAAAATATCTAACAATATTTCGAGAAATTTGAATTCTAAAACGACAAAACATGATTATGTAAATAATACGTTATGCTCACTGAAAAAATGTGATTCTTCGTGTGTAATAATACTGATTTTTTCCTCTTAAACTTTAGCGACGTGTTCAGAAACCAAGGGTTATATAAGAAATATGCGAGGCTTAAAGGAGTGTATCCTGAATATAAAAAAAAAAATCCGAGCGCTGAATTAATTGTACACACGAAAATAAGAACTTGTTATATTCCTCAAGCTTCCGATTAGATATAAAAGCAAAAGAAATGTGAATTAAATATATGAAAATTTTATCTTCATATTTTAAGAAACGTTTGTGACTCTGACAGCCTCCTCCTGGATAGGGAATTTTCGGCTGCCACTAGCATAATGCAAAGCTACCACCCAGGGCCAGAGCTGACCTCGGAGCAATAGCTTTGAAGGGGTTCTCCACATTCCACAAATCTCAAAGGTTGGACTGTCACTATCGGATAGTTTAATGCCATACAGGGCACTCATTGCATGGGTCTTACTCCTTTGCAGTGATACGTCTGTGTATTCTACATTCCCAGTCGTCAACGCCCCACCATGATTTATTACATGGTACTTGATGCTATCTTCACTCAATATACATAGTTAAAAATTAAAATTCTATTGCTTTGACATTTCTCTTGAATTAAACATTCTCTCCTGTCCAACATTCTTTTGTTCGGCGAACTTTCACCCGATCATTCTGATTGAGAGACACTGAAAAGACGTCTGAAATGTCTCTCAGTAAATCTCTGCATGTCTGTTACATCTGCCATCGTTTGTAGTCAACACGAGTGGCCGACTGCAATACCTAGCGATATAACATACTCGAGGTAGTCTTTTTATTGGAACCTTTCCGCGAGACTAACGCTGAGTAAGAAGCACAGTGTCCACTTAGACTAGTGTAAACTTTCAACTGCAGCTGCTATGACCAAGTAGATCATTCTGCAATTGCCTTGTCAGCAACGATCAACTCTGCAATCGCCTTAGGTGACAACCTTTTAACAAGATCTACGTCCACGAAGCAGAAACTATAGACGAAAGCAAACCGACAAATGTAATAACATTGTCTCAGTTTTATTATTCATAACATTATTCTTGAGTGTTGATATTTTGGCAACTATTAAATAGTAACCGTAGTGCTCGCTCTTCACAGTGAAATTTATTTTTTCTAGACAGGAACTAAATTTGAAATCATACGAAAACTACTACTACTACTACTACTACTACAACTACTACTACTACAACTACTACTATTACTACTACTACTCTTGATAATTATAACAGTAATAATAAGAAGAAAAAGGTGGAGAAGAGAAATATACAGCCAGAACATAGTAATGAAATTGAAACTGAAAAGCAGGAGGTGCCCGTGGTGTAATGGTTATCGTCGTAGGAAATGGACACGGCGACGCGAGTTCAAATCCTGGACGAGACTGATTGCATTTCTCATAGCACTAGTACCCTTGGGAAATGTATGAATCCAATTATTCTCCGGCCAGCTATGGATATATAGTAGAACAGACAGGGTTCTTCAGCCTTGGTGAGGCAACTAGTCTAGGAGAAGGAAAACGCTGAATTCGAACCTGTTAAACTCAGCTTAAAAATTGACCTTGTGTCATATCCTGCCCGAGCGGAGGGGTTAGGTAGATATGATAAAGAAAAGCAGGAAAAGAGAATCAACTGAAGGAATTGAGCTAAGCAATCAGGAAAGCATGAGAGAAGACAAATAATAACTGCTAAGAAATATTGGTAGCAGAAACCATCGAACAAGAAAAAATGAAAGGAAAAGAAAAGTTTACCTCAGAAAACCGATAAAGTTTCTGGAAACCAAGCACTATAGCCGAAACCATATCAAAGGGAAAAATACTTGGGCAGTCTCTCTTGTCAGATACTCGGGAACCTTCTTAAAGTAGGCAAGGAAGTTACTCAGACTAAGGGACCAAAAGACAAAAAAGTTGATGACGATACAAAAAGCTTTACAAACAACAGATAATGTAAACAACCTCAAGGAAATGAATAGAAAGAGGACTCTCAATATTGCAGCTTGTTGAGAAACATTAAACGGCTTATCGCATTGGAAGTGGATACAGTAAACCTGCATAGAATGAGTACAAATGAATAGTACGATTGGGTAAGTAATCTGATCTCCTGGCGATTGTGAAAGAGAGTGGATTTTGACCATTCTACCTAATGGTATATACAAAAAAAAAACAGAGTCCGTCTAAGAGTATGAGACACATATAAATCTCTGGGATTTTGCCGAAAGTAAAAAGATCAAGAAATTCTAGGATCTACTCAGGAAAGTAAAAAAATACAAACTGTGAAACATGTAGGTGAAGGTGATAACAATTTCTGAGGAGGTGCCCGTAGTGTAATGGTTATCGTCGAAGGAAATGGACACGGCGACACGAGTTCAAATCCTTGACAAGGCTAATTGCATTTCACATAGCACTAACACCCTTGGGAAAGGTATGAATCCAATTATTCTCCCTCTAGCTATGGGTAAATAGTAAGGCAGACTAGGTTCTTCAGCCTTGGTGTGGCATCTAGCCTGGGAGAATGAAAACTCTGAATTCAAACCTGTTAAACTTCGCTAAAAAATTGACCTTTTGTCATATCCTGCCCGATCGGAGGGGTTGGTAAATATGGATAACAATTTATGTTGGTATGTTTGGAACGGTCTCCAAAGGCTGAGAAACAGAACTATAATCAGACCATCCAAGTTACAGCATTGTTCAGATCGGCCAAAATACTGAAAAGAGTCATGGAAACCTGAAGATTTCCACACAGATTTCAGTGAAAGACCACTAGTTAACGCTGGTGTGAAGAACTTACAATAAGTCATTTAGGACAACTCTCAAGAAAATACTCAGTTGGAAATCAATGTGGCAGAGATGGATCCTGACTTGAAAATATTATTGTCCATTCACTATAGATTATCAATAGAAGTGAGTTCATGCCTACCAGAAAGAAGAATACCCAAAAAGACAACAACGGTAAAATGACTGGATACACAATGGCTCAAAAATTTTGCCATCCGTAGCAATTACAGACCGATAACATATTCATATAGAGTGTAGAAAATCTTGCATGCAGAGTTAATAGAACAAATAGACTTATTTGAATGTTGTGGAATATTTCTAAAAGAGTGAAAAGTAGAACAGATGACCGAATATATATACTCCAGTATATCCCCAATATATCATTTTCCGCCGTGTTTTCATGAAAACATGGCGGAAAAAGATAGTTCTTACATAGATTGACTACACAAAGTCATATGCTATTGTTCCGAAAACTTAAATAATAAAATGTATGAAAATATTAAAAATAACTGAAAAAATAATGATCTTCATCTTGAAAGCTTTTAGTATCTGTCAAGTTAAACTGGCAGCTAGAAGGCAATAATAAAGAAAAAGTTGAAATCCAAAAATGGATCTTCGAGGAGGAACAAAAATTTTAGCACTACCTCAAGTTACAGAAATTATAATGTTATATAATTATGGTGTGCTTTTTTTATATTAATCATTTTTTGTTAATTATATTTTTTCCTTGAGTTTGGTTGGGCTTTGAACAATTCGAGTCTCTTAGTTCAGGTGCATAGTCACTGGGTGCAGTTTTTCGCTCGCACGCAAAGGATATGACAATCACCATTTGTCATAATAAACCCCCAGACAGGAAATAGGGCTGGAGTATGGAAGACGTCAGGGCCGGAAAAATGGTCCTGAGGATT
>CAUZXS010003445.1:35000-70340 GCA_963585895.1 Sepioteuthis lessoniana
TCTCTCTAAATATATATACATATATATATATATATATATATATACTGAGGTTTAAAGAAATCCCCAAACCCATCTATTTTTTGGTATGAAAACCTTCTCAAGAGTGATCATGTAGTGTTAGACAAAGCGTAACAAGTTACAACTAACCCAGTGTATGTTGAAATTAGGCAACTTACATTTCCGTATCATTCACTTGAATGTAACTAGATCTCCATAGTGGTTGGTTGTGTGGAATCAATTATATTTTGGTTCAAACCAGTAAAATTAGAGCATTGTATATTGTTTGCTATTTTGCGCAATCGTATTTAATTCGCCGTGAGATGAGCTGTTGACGAAATTATTCAGGTCCAAGATGTGACAGATCTTTAATTAGCGCGTCTATCAAGTGGTAATTTACTAAGCCTTTTGCTTTGATGTGGCAGCTGGTCGAATGAATGGGGCAGCCGATGAGAATCGAACTCTCTCTTGCAGGTTTACTAGTCAAGCTTCTTGACCATTACACTACCCGAGGTGCCCAAAGGCGTCCTTCCAGTAAAAGCGAAGAAATGTCCATGCCCTCTTTTGTATGCATATTTAGCAAAGCAATCTAACAGTAATCAGCAGAGGATCTTTATTAGACCAGGGAGGTAATTCCATACAGCAACAGAATCTATTATTCCATTTTTTTTGTTTCTTGAAAAGTATAGTTCAGAATGGTTTATACATTCTGATATTGATATAAATAAGATAAAACACACTCACACACACAAGTATATGTATAACTTGATTTAGGACTGATATATATATATATATATATATATATATATATATGTGTGTATACCTGCTGGAACACATACACAGAGATAGATACATACATACATACATACATACATACACGAGTTCAAATCCTGGACGAGGCTAATTACCTTTCACATAGCACTAATACCCTTGGGAAAGGTATGAATCCAATTATTTTCCCTCCAGCTATGAGTAAATAATAGGACAGACTGGGTTCTTCAGTCTTGGTGAGGCAACTAGTCTTGGAGAAGGAAAACTCTGAATTCAAACCTGTTAAACTCCGCTTAAAAATTGACCTTGTTTCATATCCCACCCGAGTGGAGGGGTTGGTAAATATGGATAATCCACGTATTGTCTATTATATATATATTCTTTAAGAATATTTTCGCTGTGGGCCATCTAAAATACAAGAACAGACTATATTTATGTGAAAATGCGTAATTAATTGTCTAGCACCTATGTATTTGTCAACGACACAAGCTATTAGATAGGTTTGGTTTGATTTATTTTGGTTTATTTAAAGACACATTGCCGCGACCTGCCGATAAACATAAACATATTAAGTTACACGCCCGCGTTAGGACAATTATATCCGAGTACGACCGGAACTGACTAAGCCCTTTTTCTTTCTAACGACCTTGACATCTCGTTATAGCTAAAAGAAAAGGATGAATTAAAATTAATAACATTTACAAAGCACTTCGGCCAAAAATAACCTGATAAGACTTGAACTAATAGTCGTCGCCAGCCTATAGCAGGTTAGAAAAATACTTAATGGCTACACTCATTTTTTATCAAAGAATTTTATATTCACGCGGCTGGAGCTGTGTGTCACAAAGGAGGGCGAGCTCCTGGCGAGCGCCCCGGGGCCTGTTCTGGACTTCGGTCCGGAGCGTGACCCTGGAAAAGGAACAATGGCAGACTTGGGGCCTTTAATTAGGCACCTAGTTTCGACTAGGCTACCTTCGGGTGGGCGAGCTGCATTTTTGTCTCCTTTGTCCCCCTTGTACGGCACTAGACCATGCGTCTAGTTTAAGCCGCAAACTGGCATACGTGCCCGAACCCACATTTGGGTTCGTGAAACTGCTTGCCTCATTGCACTAAGTGAGCCGATGAGCAGCACAGGCAAACAGGGTTCGAGTCTCGGCTCGTTCCCGACCTCCCCTCCCCTTTATCCCCACTTTAATTGGCCTTCGGGCTTTTGACCTTGTGTCAAGTCGTGTCTGGTGGGAGGCAGCGACAAATACACGGCTAGCTCTTGGCAAAGCTCTTTAAGAAGGAATCCTGCATTCTGTGCGGTCGCATTCACCTTAACTTCCGACGTTGATCCCACTCCTCGTGGTAGATCTGCCTTTCACCCACCTACATAGGTATGCACAAAGGTCCTTTTTAGGACCATAAGAGGTTTCTGTCTGCGGGTCAGAGCATCTCTGGCGGTCAGTAATGACCAGTCGAAGTAGACGGCCAGGCGGCAAACACGAAGACGGATTCTAAGACCAACCGGTCTTAACTCTCACTCGGTTCCGATAGTCCGATAAGCTGCGCAGCGCTAATGGCACGGTCCAGCCTTTAGCTACTGCTTCGCTATCTGCGCAGCGCTAAGATAACGCCCATCTTAGCCTCGTCCTTCTGGCCTGTCCGCTCGTCCGCACGGCTTTTACCCGACAAAGCCTTCGTTCCCTTCGCGCACGTCCGCACAGCTTTGGTCCGACAAAGCCTTCGTTCCCGTCCGATCGTCCACACGGCTTTGACACGACACAGCCTTCGCTCTCGTCCGCACGGCTTTGACACGACAAAGCTTTCACTCCCGTCCGATCGTCCGCACGGCTTTGACACGGCAAAGCTTTCGTTCCCGTCCGATACGTCCGCACGGCTAGGGGGCCCAGCAAGGCCCTAGCCTTTCCTCGACCTCGACGCTCTTGCAAGGTATCACGCAGTCCACGTAACGACTCGCTGTTACGGACTGTCCTACCACTGCAAACACCTGACTCACGTACGACCCGCCGTACGAGTCAGCAACCCGATCGACACACGCTTGGTTAACCACAACATACCGTCATAACCGGGGATATCGATCTACCAACCTCGATTGACCTCAGCTGCCCGCGACGACTGTCCAGCTGAACTCAACGACGCGACCGACCTCAGCTTACCAGCATCAAACATCCAGCTGTATCTCTACGACTCGACCTACGCCAGCGACCCTCGTCGAACGACCAGCTGCGAACATCTACAACGCGACTATACCAGCTAACGACATAACCCATTCTAGCTGAAGACTACATACAACCGCCACGGACATTTACATATACGCTTGTAAATACGACAAATAAATTATCATTTGTTATAACTATTATCTCAGCTTTGTTCCTTCATATTGTTTTGGCTGTTCTCATTCACATAATTCATTTGCGGGGTCGACATACTTATCGGCTCCGCAACAATATCAACCCCCTATGAAATTTTAAAGCTGGAATGGGATTCATTTCTAAATGTATGATGATAATCAGAATAATTCAAGATATTTCAAAATATATCCCATTAGATACACAGGGAGTTTCGTCGAAAATTATATCATTCCATGATTTAATAATTTAACCAACTCTCCTTCCTGTGAACTCAAATTTTAACAGCATGTGTAGAAATAAATCTTTGTTCTATGTTTAAACGCTTTTTCTTTTCCTATGAATGATATTTCTATACCTGAAAATAAAGAAGAATAAAACAATGAAGCTTTCAATTTTGTGTTGTTTTTCAAATTGCCGATTAAATTTGAAAACATTTGACCGAGAATTGGTCAAGTAATCAAATGGTATAAGTTTTTCTTAAGCGCTATGTATTTTCAACGTTGTATTGTGAATACTTAAAAGGTGCTCCTTTTTTTTTTTACTACTGTAACAGTAATTCCGTGTTTTATGATATTTAAATAGTATCCATTATTCATGTATAATACAAATAATTTACAAAAAATCACACAATTTCAAATGACTATTACCATTTAATAATAATAATAATAATAATAATAATAATAATACCTGAACATGGCTAACAAAAGGAAACTTTAAGAGAGAAAAAGAATCTCTCCTAATTGCAGCACAAAACAGCGTCATAAGATCCAATCATATCAAAGCGAGGATAGATAAGACACAACAAAATAGCAACTGAAGACTATGCGGTGACAGATCAAACCATCAATCACATAATAAGCGAATGCAGCAAACTGACATAGAAGGAGTACAAAGCTAGACATACCTGGGTGGGCAAGGGGATCCACTGGGAAATATGCAAGAAATTTAAATTTGACCATGCCAACAAATGGTATAAGCACAACCCAGCACCTGACCGAGAAAATGATACTCACAAACTCCTGTGGGACTTTGCTATCACCTAATCTCGGCCCGAAGACCAGATCTGATAATAATCAACAAAAAAAAAAAAAAAAAAGAAAACCTGCAAAATTGTCGACTTTGCTGTCCCGGCACCACAGAATAAAACTGAAAGAATGTGAAAAGAGAGATAAGTACCTCGACCTTGCTAGAGAATTGAAAAAAATATGGAACATGAAAGTGACAATTATACCAATTGTGATTGATGCCTTTGGCACGGTAACTAAAGAATTATTAAAGGGCCTGGAAGATTTAGAAGTTGCGACCGAGTCGAGACCATCCAAACAATAGCATTATTGAAAACAACCAGAATACTGAGAAGAGTCCTGGAGACTTGAGGAGACTTGCTGTCACTCAAACTCCAGTGAAAGACCATCAGCTTACGCTGATGTGAAAAACTCTAATTAGTAATAATTAATAATAATAATAATAATAATAATAATAATTGGGAAATATACTGGAAATTCAAATTTGACCCCACCAACAAATGGTATTTGCACAACCCAGCACCTGTCCTAGAAAATGACACATATAAACTCCGATGGGACTTTGACATACACACAGATCACCAAACTCTCAGAGGAGCAAAATCAAAAGAAAGTGAAATGAGAGACAAAATACGTAGACCTTGCTTGAGAAGTTAAAAAAAACATACTGAACATGAAGGTGACGGTGTGGCCAATTGTAATCGGTGCGCTTGGAATAATCACTAAAATATTAGAAAAAGGAATGGCAGACGTAGAAATAAGAAGACAATTGGAGACTCTCCAGACAATAGCATCATTAAGATCGGCCAGAAAACTGATAATAGTCCAGGAGACTAACTAATTTGTGACGACAATACGCACTTATTATAGGCACAATTCTTCATAATCCAAATCTATTCTTACGTTGAAAATACATTCTAAATCTGCTGTGGTTTAAGTCAAGTTCAAGACTAATTTCCTATGCACTAATCAATCAATAGCTATATCTCAATGTTGTCAGTCAGTTACTAACTGTTTTCACTTTTGTCACTTCCATCTACTTAACAGAAAACTTTATCATAGAGTCTTGGAAAGAGTAAATAGGTTTGGTAAAGAGAATCAAGACAAAAGAAGAAAGTGATAGGGGTGCATTGTTAAATTGGAAAGAAAAGTTTAACAAGGGCATTAGTTAAGAATCCATGCCAACCAAAGAAAGAAGAAATGAATAAAAAGTTTGCGTTTGGGGGACTTGGGTATGGGGAGCATTAGGTCAGACAAGAATGCCTTCATTCAGTGTATTACGCTATATTGGAGTAACCTCTGCAGATGCGATTCTTAGGACCCGTACACTTGCTGTATTCATACTGGTGAGGTTGGCATTTGGAAACACACACTGAAATAGACACAAACATGCTTTGCTGCAGTAGGAATTTTCAGTCACAAATCATAAATCACTGTTTTTGGTTCATTTGTACACTGACCATCAGATCAGTGAGCAGATCTTAATAGATCCCTAATTGAGTATTTAATTCTAATTGACAGTTTACTTGTATTCGCTGTAAAGACAATGCTCTCTAAAAATATATAGTTGTTTTCTCTGCTTTATTTTTATTTAGTAATTTTTTTATAGCATTTCAATCAACTTTTCTCCAACAAGTATCATAGAAGTCAATTATAAATTAATCTTACTAGTCGGACTGGAATTTATTCTAAACGAGCAAAAGTCTGTCTAACCCATTACATATTTTTGGGGAAAATACCACAAAAATGCAAATTGATAAAATTCATATCAATCCATAATAGTTGAATTTCTGGTTATACGGGGTCATAGTTGACCTCCTGAACAATTTACCGGTTGTCGAGGAAAACTGATAAAAGCTGATTGTTTTTTTTTTACATTAACCTGATCAAAACTGCTGTGAAGAAAACGATAATTACAATATTCTCAAGTTTTAACATTACAGTTAACTTTGTCACCACATCAAATACATTTTAAGAAAACAGTTTTGAACTATTTTACAGATTTAAATTCTATGAATAAACTGCATCACACCTACAAAAAATTCAAAGATTTTGTGATTCATAATTTCAAAACAATAAGAAACCTGTTAGGATCACTAAACTCATTGAAACGACATCTGAAACATTCCTATCATCAATCTCCAAAAGTAAAACAAAGCATGAATAACCGTTTAAATAAATTTTCAATAACTTACACCTATATTGTTAAATCCGTTCATCATGTGAATGTAAAAAGATAACAAAACTTTCTGGCCCAGTCTGCTGGGGTTACCGAATACACCGGCATCATCCCTGCAGAGGGGTTAGACTCTCCAAACGAGTGTCCTGGATATGACACTAAAGAATCTGATGGTAAGGCTCCAGTAATACTGGAGCTTTAAAGAATGCGAAGTACCCTAGCATTGCCATCGTTCCCCGGAAAGGTTGTACCTGATAAGGTCCTATCTATGCTTCAAATAGAACGAAACTCTCTACTAATGTTTTAACTGCCTTTTTTTTTTAAAAATAAAACAGTTTATATTTACATAAATGGATTTGACATTAAATAGTCTACAAAGTTTGGTATGTCATAAAATCCAACCAAACTAAACAAAAACATTCCTGTTACAATGAATATTATAAGTATTGTAAGCCATGGGATTCATATGTAGCATCAACCATTTGATTCAGTTCAGCTTTTTATTGAACAAGTCCTGGCGACAACACCCCACGAGACACCAACTATACGGCCACTTGCCTCCCATCACGAAAACTGTACAAGTTTGACGAACCAGACACGCAGGACACTGCTGGAGAAGCAAAGACGAGCTTGCAAGTGATGTACTCCTATGGACCCCCACATATGGCCAAGCAAAAGCAGGACGACCAGCTCGAACCTACATACAGCAGCTATGTGAAGACACAGGATGTAACCCTGAAGACCTGCCGGAGGCGATGAATGATAGGGATAAGTGACAAGAGAGGGTCAGGGATATCTGTGCTGGCGGCGCGACATGATGATGATGATGATGATGATTTAACCCATAACCGGCTCATTGGTCTAGTGAATAGAGTGTTAGCCAATGGTCCGGGAGACCTGGCTTCAATCCCAGGTTGCATCATACCAAAGACTTTAAAATGGTACTTGATACCTCCTAGCTTAACACTCAGCAATATAAGGTACGTATCAAGGGTAAAGTATAGCATTTCAGAGAAAGGAGTAACGCCCTCCCTGTTCTTGCCCAGTCGGCTGGAGCTGCAGAATACACCGACTGCATCTCTGCAGAGGGGTAAGACCCCCACTCCAACAAGCGTCCTAGATATGACACTAAACAATCAGATGGTGAAGTTCCAGCAATGTTGGAGCTTTGGGGAATATGGAATACCCCTTTATTGCCATCTCTCCCAAGTCAACTCAGGCCCGGAGTGGCAGCACTTGATAAGGGTCATATCAATGGGTTAAATAGAACTAAACGTCGGTTGGTGTTTACTGTTTTTATACATTTAAACTACGTATTTATGCATAAGTGAATTGTTTTAAATAGAACTGTTTTGAAATAAAAACTGCGTACCTATGCGAAACGGAATTATTTGAAATTGAACTGTTTTTGACATTGAAACTTTACTTACACTACACTGAATTATTATATATAATTGCTTGAATAGTTTCAAATAGAAATGTTTTTGACAATTAAACTGTGTACTCATGCTCAACTGAATTGTTTGAAATAAAACTGATTATTTACATTAAAATGGATTTGACGTTAAATAAACTACAAAGGTTGATATGCCATAAAATCCAAACCAAACCAAATCAAGCCAAAAGTCTCCTTTATACGGACGCAGACAATACAGATGACATAACGCTTCGTGCAAATGCACCTAACCAATCTGAATCCCTTCTGCATAGTCTGAAGCAATCAGGAGGAGGTATTGGCCTCCATATGAATTCAGACAAAATCGAACACATGTGTTTTAATTGAGAATGAGATACTTCCACACTAAATCGTGGTTTCCTGAAATTAGTGGAAAAATTTATGTACCTCGGTAGGGGCATCTCATCTACTGACAATGAGACCAAAATGCGCCCAGCAAAGGCATGGACTGCTATCGATAAGTTATTGACCATTATGAAGTCAGACCGATCCGATAAATTAAAACAATTTTTTTCAACCAGCGGTTGTGTGAATTCTACTATTTGGATGCAGGAAATAAGAACTGACAAAGCTTACAGAGAAAAAGCCAGACGGGAACTGCACAAAATGCTACGAGCTATATAGAACAAATCCTGGACGGAAAATTCCACGAAAGAGCAGTTGTACGGCCATCTATTTCCCATTCTCTCTCTCTCTCTCTCTCTCTCTCTCTCTCTCTCTAAATATATATATAATCTCATTAAACATATTTATATGCTTATATGTAATTGTAACTTAGATGAAATAGCAGATCATAACGAGGTCTCTTTTTAGCAATACATTTCTTGGAAAATTAAAATTTCAAATTCACTTTGTTAATGTAATTGTTTTTTTTTTTTTGTCAATATTTGCACTAAACTTCTTTTTAGAGCTGTTAAATTCTCGATAAAACTGTTATAATTTTAAATACTAAATAGTTTAAGCCTTTTACAATACAGATGGGCCGATGACACAAACAGAAACCTGCCAGTCTATAGGCTTGAAATCATATAGCCTCGTGCAAACAAATAAATATTCCTGTTAAATAAGAAAAGTTATCAGAAACTGTATAATTCTGCATAAATTACGCGTATTCAGGGTGTAACTGAACAGTATAATAGTTTAAAAATGATTCTTTAATTGTATGAATTATATAATTAGATAAAAGATCAGAGGCATTAATTCACTCAAAAGAGCTAAGATAACGGAAACCAACCAACCAACTAACCCACCAATCAACATCATCCGTATTAATTAAAAAGGTTTACCAAATTTTGTAGATCTTAATCTCACCTATCGAATATCTGTAAAGGACTTATAAAATTGTTGCTCTCATGAGGATATTATTTGAACCAAGACGCTTTCTCCTTCTTCTTTTTGTAGCCTCCAGTCGTTCCTTTTCGGAAGGGGCTCCACATGGCATAATGGTTAAAGTGTTAGAAAGGATTATCGTAGTTAGTAAGTACGAACTCCAGTCGCAATATTGCGTTCACTTTTGGACAAATACCCTCGGGAATGGAAAGAACACCCTTATCTTCCTAGATATGGAATAAATTGTACTACTACTGTTCTTCGAGAAGGATGGATTTGGAATTGTTCTAAATTGACCTCCGACCCGGCCAAGCTGTCAAAATAGGAAATGCACCTTTGTAAATAACAGGTCAATCCAGTCGAGGGATATCAGGATATAACCTTGACCGTGGACAGGTTGAATTGAGTGTGAAATTGTGACGCTCACGGGAAGAACAATTGACGTCGAACAATTATATAACACGGTAAAGACAGAGAGTCAGAGTTGGAGATAAGATGCGGAAGAGAGAATAAGCACCCAGCAGAGGGGACCCTCAGGCCCCCAATTGAGCAGTTGCAGTTGGAGAAGCTGGGATGAGAACCATGTCCCAGAAAGGCTGGGCCCGCAGGTCCCCGGTTATGCAGCCCAGGAGAACGGGAAAGAAACGCTGTTATAGCCATAAGAGTGGGGGTCAATATGTTGCAGTTCTGTTCAGTCTCCAACTCACCTCTCACATAGTAAAACCTTTAGTAACCCTTTCGAACCCTTTCGAATAAAGTGAGGGGTATATTTTTCTAAAGAAGTGTCTTCGCTCGTCCTTATTGTGTTAAATATGTTTCTGTATGTATATGTGTATGTATAGTGGTCATGGCTATACAACAGAAACGACAAAACAAACAAATATTTTTTAACTGTTTTCTTTTTTGATTTGCATAAACATTATTGCACAACGCACACACAATAGATTTCTAATAAATTCATATGTAAGGATAAAAATTGGGAATATAAAAAATTGCACGCAGTAGACATATATGCAGCCTGTACTTAGTATGCCAAGGACGGTTAATGCATTGGCTCACACCAGCATTTTAAATGTGGGTCTGAACTTCTTGTTGTAGTGACAGCAGTGTTCTTCCTATCAGTACTGGTTACGATTTCAGGCGTCATTTGTAAGTGGCTCGTACGTGGTGAAAACTTTCTAATGCGCCTGCGCGGGTCACTGAGTGGATTTCGACGCGTCAGAAAGGAGAAGCAATGCGTCTTGATAGAACTACTTTTGAAAATCTATATTGGAGCGTAGATTCAGAAGAACTATGACTGTTTCGTCACGTTGATGTGATAATCAAATTACCATCAATGCAGAATATTGAGAAAGAAGAGACACGGAAAGAAGAACCGGAAGGTGAAGTGATCTGTTAAGAGGAGGGATAAAATGCTGAAAACGTAAATATTTGCAAGTGATAACAATCTGGCCGTCGTGATAAGGAAGTTTAATGATGATAGTACTTTTGGAGGAGGAAGAGGAACAACATATAAAACATGAACGATTGAGAAAAATGAATAAAACTCGTCAAGGCTGATAATAGAAGAAACAGCATTTTACTGCTATTATGCGACTTGACGAATTAATATAGTCTGTCATCATCACTATGTCGTGCCGCTAGCACGGATATCCCTGAACCTCTCTCGCCACTTCTCATTCATCGCCTCTGGCTGGTCTTCAGGGCTACAACTCGTACCCTCACATGTATGTTCGAGCTGGTCGTCCTGCTTTTGCTTGGCCATATGCGGGGTTCCATAGGAGTACATCACTGATGAGTTCGTCCTTGCTTCTCCAGCAGTGTCATGCGTGTCTGGTTCGTCTAACTTGTATAGCTTTCATGATGGGAGGCAAGTGACCGTACAGTTGATGTCTTGTGGGGTGTTGCCGCTAGAACTTGTTCAATATTGCTCTCAACATTCTTGTGTAATTGCCATCTAGCTTCTTCTTCAGCCGTTTAGTTAGCGTCCAAGTAGTGCATCCATACATCAGTATCGATACGACTGCTGCCTGGAAGAAACTGCGTTTCATTTTATCGGTCAGGTCTGATTTCCATATGATCGACAGCCTATCGACAGCTGTCCATGCCTTCGTTAACCGCGTGTCGATGTCTTTTTCGGTTGATGAGACACTGCTTCCTAGGTAGGTGAACTTGTCTACCCGTCTCAGGAGGGTCCGTCTAGTGTGGAAATGTCACCTGTTTGATTATAGCACATATATTCAGTTTTGTGTGCATTGACATGAATGATGACAAAAGAAATTAATGACGCTTAATGAAAAGCAAATGATTCATTGAAAAACGAATGAAGTTAAAATGGAATAACTGATAAAAGAAAAAAAGAAACGATGCTTTAAAAGTCCATGTTATACGATAAAAATAAATGATTTATAGAAAAGGAATTATAAAAGAAAAAATAAATGAAGAATGAAAAATACATTGAAAAATAAATTATACGTTAATAAATAAACAAAGAATGAAAAATTACATGAAAAATGAATGTTACATTGAAAAATGAATTATACGTTAATGATTAAATCAAGAATGCAAAAAGAATAAAAATTGAAAAATAAAGAAGAAAAAATAAAGAATGAAAAAATAAATGATGGATAAAAAATAAATGAAGAATGATAAAAATGAAGAATGAAAAATAAATGAAGAATGAAAAAACAAATGGTGAATAAAAAATGATGAATGAAAAAATAAAGGAAGAATGAAAGACAACAATAAATGAAACAATAAATCTAGAATGAAAAAAATATATTAAAAACGAAATAGTATTCATGAAAAAATAATTATACATTTAAAAAAAATGACGAATGAAAAATGAAGAATTAATGAAAACTTGAAGGATTTAGGATAAATAATTGATGTGTTAAAATTACACCATGAAGGAAAAATGAAAGATGAATGAATATATGTTAATGAAAAAAATCAAACATTGCATTAAAAAATAAATAATGGATGAAAAAAAAAGGTTTCATCAAAATGAATGATACATTAAAAGATATATGTTGCGTAAAGAAAATAAATAATGAAAATAATAACCTCAATAAAGATAAATTCCTTATTTCTTTGAAAAATCTTCCGAAAACTGGTTTGGTGGCAATAATAAAATTTTGCAAGACGATAATTCGCGGAGAGTAAATATGATTAAATTGTTTTATCAGGAAAGATTTATAAAATAAATGACATTTCCATTGAACGTCCTGGATCTAAATCCAATCGAAACTTTTTTGAGAAAACCTTAGAAAAATAGTACATGAGAAGGTTCTATCCACTAAAGAAGATCTGGAAAATTAGCACCACTTTCTTAAAGAATATTCAATAACAAAAATTCATACCTGGAAGAAATTATGCTGTGATAAGAAAAAAAAAACTCCAAGAGGGTCAACTAAGTATTAATTTTAATTGTTTTAAAGGATTCTATCATATTTTTTCTCGGTATTGGGTTATTCTATATTATATTTCTGTGTATGTCTTTTCGAAAAATATACCATTGATTTAAATAATCAAATCTACTTTGTTTAAAGAAAGTCTTTTGAGGCCTTCCTATCCTGTTCTAAAGAAAATTGTTTTGTGACTTACACAGTGTCACTTTATTTATTACTGAATGAAACTAAAACAAAGTTATTAGCATCAAAATATAGGAATTTCAAAATGTATGCCAAAGGGGAAGTATAAAATAAAAACGGACACATTTTCAAGAGAAATTGATTAATAAGTAGTAAACAGCATTCAATCAAAAACGGCCTTAATTAGCGTTCTTAATTCTTTATTGATTGAAATTGATATCAGACTTAAAATATTCATAAGAATAAGGAAAATGATCGAATTCAAACTTCTGCTCAAATTGCTAATGAAATAATATGCTTGCTATTTCAAGATAGTGAATTCTGACACAGAATCGAGCGTAAAGTTAGGCTTTGCACACATATATTTAACTAATTTAAGAAATTGTGTGAACCCATTAAGTTTTCTCGATCTGGAAATTTAGTATTGCTTCAAAATATAACGGGAAAGTTTCTTCATATCGTACGATAACTGAAGATAGATCGATCTATCCAATAATTTTTACGGCTTATCACCATATAAAGGGTTACTTTATGCCTCGATGTAGAGAGTTGTATTCATTGCATTTTCATATTCACATTTTTGTTTAGGTTGGGTAGTTGTTTGTTTGGTTGGTTGGTTTTACGGCATATCAACACTTTTCGGGTCGTTTAATGCCGAATTAAGTCAAATCGATAAAAATTTCAAAGCAATTCAGTTTAGTATGATTAAATTTTTTTCACACATTTAAATGTTAAAACAGTCCTATTTCAAACAATTCATTTTATCATACAAAAACCGTTCTATTTCAAACGATTCTTTTTAGCTTAATACAGAGTTTTATTTTATATATTAGTTCTATTTTACCCATAGATAGGACCCTATCGGGTACTACCACTCCGGGCTAGAGTAGACCTACGAGCAAAGACAATAAAGAGGTACCCCAGATTCAACAAAGCTCCAGCATTAATGAATCCTCACCATCAGATTGCTTAGTGGCATATCCAGGACTTTCGTTGGGGTAGCCTTACCCCTCTGCAGAGGGGTAAGAGACAGATGGCCAAAAGGAGTTAAGGAAACCCATACTGGCAGCATGATGATGATGATGATGATGATAAATTAACCATTGGTAGAATCCTCATAGTAATAGTAATGAAGGAATAGTAAAGAAGGAATACTCCACGGCTATTTTCTCTACTGGGCATGGGATGTGTATATACTTAACAGCAGGGACAGGGCGGAAGAAGGTTTTAGAAAATCCAGTATTTTAAGGATAAACTAAAAATATTAAAACAAAATTATATCATAGAACAGCAGAAAAAAATATTTTTCGACCAGTTTTGAAGATATCATTCGGTATAGCGTAACGGACCATTTAAATTGATTGATTGAACAAGTCCTGGCAGCAGCACCCCACAAGACACCAACTGTACGGCCACCTGCCCCCTATCACGAAAACTATTCAAGTTAGACAAACCAGACATGCAGGACACTGCTGGAGAAGCAGAGATGAACTCATAAGAGATGTACTCTTATGGATCCCCACACATGGCCGCGCAAAAGCAGGACGACCAGCTCGAACGTACATTCAGCAGCTATGTGAGGATACAGGCTGTTGTCCTGAAGACCTACCTAGGGCGATGAACGATAGGGAGGAGTGGCGAGAGAGGGTCAGGGATATCCGTGCTACCAGCGCGATATGATGATGATGATGATATATATAGTCATCCACAGACAGACTGTTTCGTTCTATCAGAACTCTTCAGTGTGGCTAGACACTCAGGACGCTCGAAGCCGGGATCGAAACCCGTCCAACTTTACGTTAGACTAAGTTTCAGATCTTTCGGCCACCAAGCGGACCATGTTGGCTATGGGAATTTTAAGGTATTTATTTTAGCAACAGCAGCAGCAGCCTTTGTTTATATTTTTTTATACCCTATCGGCTACCAGAGTGCTCAATTCTTTCGAAGAGCTTTGCATTACGCTAGGTGTGTATGTGTGAGTATGTATGTGTGTGTGCGCGCGCGCGTGTCTGTGTGTATTGAAAAAAATAAACTGAAGAAAATATACTTGGTGTGGATAATTATTTTTATTATTACTGGCTCGTGTTTTGAATTAATATTTTGCCTTCATACAAGTATTTTTTTTTATTTGAATTTATTAATAGTATAAAATAAAATAATAATAAAAAAAATAAAATAATAATAATAATAATAATAATAATAATAATAATAATAATAATAATAACAAAAATAATAATAATAATATGTTTTTGTATGTAAACTAAAAAGTCGTCTTTAGGGCAAAATTTAGCCCTGAAGACATCATTTTCTCACTTGCATATGGATATATATAGAACTCAACTATATATATATATATATATATATATATATATATATATATACCCTACAAATGAACATTAATGCGTATGTCCCATTCCTCATAAATACGTTGGTCATTATCTTATTGCGGTTAAAATACTGACTAAATAGTCACCATGAGCAGTGGTTATATTTTTCCAGCTGCTGGCAAATATTGTATTTTCATCATGTTATAAATATTTCCATTCTGACTTTGTAAAACATAACAAAAGACTACAAAAGGTATATAAATGTTTGACAAGACTCTAAAGATATTGAAGTAAGCGGTGTGTTGTACATTTAAAAAGTGCGTCAAGAAAATTATGTGAAAAAGAACAAAAAAATACTTCTAACCCCAGTTGCACATGTGGAGAACTATATTTTTATAATGACTGTCCATACGGAAATAATATTTTCGATGTAAAAAATGACATAAGAAAACTCACATTAAGACAAAAAAGAAACAATGAATAATTACGTTGAAGTTTACAATGTTGATGTATCTGCCGGTCAGAATATTAAGAAATTTGAGAATGTAGAAATCCTTTACATAATATTAGAATTGGATGACAGATCCGACTTAATCATGATAAATGTCCATACATGGGATACAATGGGAAAACCAACGTTTATAGTTACCAAGAAAATCGCTCGTAGTGTTAAAAGACAGAAAATAAAATTCGAAAAGGAATATATGACAAATGTGACGTTGAACGAGAAAATGTTGAAATTAAGACGTTTTGTAATTAAAAAAATTACTAATAACTTTTCGGAACGGACTGGGTGGAGCAGTTTAAGTTATGGAACCGTCTAATAAATTTGTTTGGTGAAGAAATTAAAGGTTTTACCAGCTAAGTAGAAAGTTTAAAGAAAGAATTGAAAATTAAATTTTCAAAAGTACTTTCTGGTGGTTGAGTCAGGAGCATTAAAATGAAAGCAAAATTCAAGCTAAAAGAAAATATACCGCTAATTTTCAAAAAAAAAAAAAATGGAATTTACCCTTTGCATCGTTAAAATAGATAAATGACGAGCAGTATAGACTAAAAAGTGTTTTATCTAAAGTTAACAATAGTGAATGGGCTTCAACAATGGTATATCTAAAGAATAAGTCCAAAGAGATATGTGTATACGCGGATTTTACCCAAAGGTTTAAACGATACTCTAAAAACTTATCATGACTCATTTTCGAGGCCTGAAGAAAGTTTTTGGAACTTAATTGGGGTCGGATATTTTTGAAAATTGACCTAAGCGACACGTCTGCAGTTTATGTGAAGAACTAATGTCCCAAACTAATTACGATAAAGACACACATAAGGATGTATAAATTCAATCGTTTGGCTTTTGGTATAAAGGGCGCTACGGCTATTTTTAAGCAAATAATGGATACACTGCTTAGTGGAATTGAGTTTGAAGTCGCTTATCTAGACGAAATTTTACTAGAAGAACACCGAAAAATATTTTCATGTTTTAAGATGAGAGACGAAAAATTGTGAAAGTTTTTATGAATAAAATCAAATATTTGAAACAAATAATTGATAAAAATGGCAAGAAACCAGATCCAGCAGAATCTATGACTGCTCCTGAATGTCAGTGCCCAGCACTGGGTTTAGCAAATTATTACTGCGTATTTGTGTCAAACATGCTTTGCTTGCGAGCTTCGTTAAACAAACTTAAACAAACTATTAAAAAAGAAAATTAAAGAGGTTTGAATTCCATCGTCAGACTTGTTTTTGACTCATTACTATCCAAAAAAAGAAAAAGAAAGAATCTTTGCAAGCGACGCTAGATAATACGGAATAGGAGCTTGAATTTTGCCTAAAGTCAAAGATGGCTTCATTAAACCTGTTGCACACGTTTCAGGATACCCCTTCCAATCGAAAAGCGTCATGCCATAATAGAAAAGGATAGTTTAGGGATTGTGTTTGCCCTTTAGAAATTTAATCGATTTATCCACGGAAGAAGCTTTATCTTAGAAACGGATCACAGACCACTGCAAGATATTTTGGGACCCCAAAAAAGTCTTAATGACCATTTCAGCTACTCGGTAGCCGCGATGGGAAACTATCTTATTGAATTACGATTTCAGGATGGAATATATACCATCAAGAAAATTATACCACGCAACGGATCCTCCAGAGTTATCCCCCAAAATAGTGAACCTTTGGAAGACACGGTCATTGCTTCCCTACAGAGAGGTAGAGATAAAAAAAATACGATGCAATACTCTGCAGGAAGTACTTGTGACTTTGGAAGAAATAAAAAATGAAGCGTTTGATGGCAATTTCATTGTGGGAATGAAGAAAAACACTACAAAAGACTAGTAAAATAGAACACGAGGTATACTTAATTTGCAATGACATTCTTATGAACAGCGAAAAAGAGTGGTGCTACATCTATCACTACAGAAACAAATCTTAAAGAATTCCACACAAGGCATCTTAGTATATCCAGAATAAAAAAGTTTAGTGAGTAGTTATGTGTACTGGCGTAGCATGGATAGAGACATCAAAAGTTTGGTAAAGTCATGAAAAGGCTCTGTTTTGGCAGCTAAAGCACCTCCAATAAAGTTCATCCCATGGCAAAAAAAAAATAACCGCCTATGGTCAATATTGCATACTGACTTTGCGGGTCCATTTAATGGTTCATATTACTTGATCGTTGAAGACAGTTTTTCCAAGTGGCCAGAGATATTGTGATGCAAGAAACCACACAGGAGAGTAATAAATGGGTGTCTACACGAAATGTTCGAGAGGTTTGGGCTTCCACATTCCATTGTTTCGGTTAACGCCATCCAAGAGACATCAAAATATTCAGAGGATTTTTGTTGGTGGTGAAAATTGTCGCTTGCCACCCTAGAAGCAACGGTCAAGCAGATCGGTTCAAGAAGGCTGTAAAATTTCCAACGGCAGTCCACGGATGCAGCTTTGAAACAGTTTCTACAAGCATATCGGCTTACGCCAAATAACAGTGAGCCTTCGGCCATAGCTCCTACAAAAATTTTGCTTGCGCGGAAAATAAGATCGGTCTTCGACAATCTGATTCTTAATAAGGTAAAAGTGAAAAAAACAGTCGAAAAAAAAAAAAAAAACGAGAATGAATTTTACAAAATGAGTGATTTTCTTTTTACTGACTGTATCAGACGAGGAAAAAGATATTGGGAAGTTGGAACAATCGACAAAAAAAACGGTAGGATGATATATTTGGTCAAATGACCAAAAATGGTGCACAAAAGGCACTTGGATCAAGCAAAAAGTTGGCATTTAGATGAAGAGAACGATACTCCAGTAGATGTTGAACCTATGGAAGTTCTTTATGATAAATTTGATATACCGTTTCCTCGGAAAGCCCCAGAGACAAAAATACAAAGTTAGTTGAAAAGAAGGAATACAAAGTAAATCAAATGTAAGCCGAAAAGGAAAATATATTGACTAAGTACAAAGTAAAGCTAAAAAAAAAGTGGAGTGTTATTGACTCGACTTACAAACATTAATGTGTATATCCCATTCTTCATAAATACGTGGACATTATTGTGTGTTGGGTGAATATGCTGACTAAGTTATCACCACGAACAGTAGCTTACCTCCTTCTCACCATTGTCGGGAATTGTATTTTGTCAATGTTATATAGATTTTCATTTCATTTCCGACCTCCATTTTGGTTATTTCTCATTCAGTAACCTTTTGTTAGGATCCAACATCATATATATATATATATATATATATATATATATATATATATATATATATATATGTGTGTGTGTGTGTGTGTGTGTGTGTGGAAACTCAGCTGATTTCTGTATTTAAAAAAGTGATAATTTGTGTGTAAAACTAGTCTCGAGAAGGGGGTGTCCTCGTGGTGTAATGGTTAAAGCGATGGACTGCGGAATCGTAGTACGCGAGTTCGAACTCCAGTCGTACTATTACGTTCACTTTCGAACAAATACCCTTGTGAACGGTATGAACCTCCTTATCCTCCCAGCTATGGGTTAAATAGTACCGCGACTGTTCTTCAATGAGAATGGCTTTGGCATTAAATAACCTACAAAGAAACCAAACCAAACCTAGACTCGATAAGTAATTTTGTATCTTCATTTTTTCATTTACTGACCAATAGCGCAAAGGCTCTTGGTTTAGTTTCTTTGAGATTTCGGAGGCAATAAAATTTGACTTGCCGCGAAACATTTCAAGGATTCAAAACCCAAAAGAATTTAAGAAATATATATAGTTAAAAATACATTTTTTACCACTTAGAATCATTGATAAATCTTCAGCATGTTTATATAGTTTCAAGGATAACTCAATCTTTCAATAAGCGAGAAAAGCTATAAATCACCTGTCGATTTTTTGGATTTATTCTATAAATCTATTAAAAACTTCCTTTTTTACATGTGGAAATCTAACATTCTGTTTCTTCAAGCTGCATATAATCTCAACATCGCTCAAATATCTTAAATTTAAAGAACACAATTTGCTAACGTACTCATACTATTAATGTTTTCTGACAGGTGAAATTTCTGGCTACATTCGCTTACATTTTAGTGCATATGTATATTATTTCCTCTACATAGTGACACACTCACGCACAGCTCTTTTACACAAAAAATAATATATCAACTAGATGTAGACAATGCAAACTGCTAGATTTAATGCATGAACATTTCCTTCTCGTCATGTAAATTTTGGCAAGTATATACGTTTTAACAAATATTATCTTTTCTTACAAGAAAAGACTTTAAAAAATTTTTACTCACTTTATATAGATTAGATTTATTTTATTTGTCGATGGGTTCTTTATTCAGTCGTTCACACGTTATATTCGATAAATAAATAAATATGTAAATATATATATATATATATATATCCAAAGAATATGAATTGGGAATAATTCTATTTAATAATGTATAAGATGATTATTTAAAATCTCAAGGAATGCTCAATGAATGAAAATTAATGTATAAATTCCTTACAGATTATTTTAGATTTATTTCAGCTGCGAAATCTATGAGAGAAATAGCTTCTCCAAATAGCCATCACACAACCTTTGTGATAGTAAGATGGTTATATATATATATATATATATATATATATATATATATATATATATATATGGTGCTTTCTTTTAAACGAAATACTTTTGAAAGCAATTTTTTTTCTTGTGGATTCTGAACGGTTCGAGAAGCCTCTAAATGATGTCTGTTTGTGATTTGGCACTCACCGAAAAGAGATTGGATCAGTTTAATATAACATAGTGAAGTCATATTGGCCCTGGTTTTAACGGTTGAACAAAATGGATCTGTGACCCAAATTAGGCATTAGACTACCAGGAGAATTAGCAAACAAAGAACAGGAAATGACCATGCACTTCCTGTTTCTCAAATATTATAGAAGATTCTAGAGAGAGTCCTGCATGGCAATAGATATAAATCCAGTCCTTTCCCAAAAGATAGAGATACAAGCTTCTAGTCGGCAGATTAGAGTAATTTCTGGCCAAGCAGTCAGAGTTGAATTTTTACCCATTGAATTTGTATAAAAACAAACAACCGGAAGCGAAGAAGAATACAATTGTCAATTCCTCGATTCCACCGTCTTTCCAGCACCTCCTTTAATAGCAGGAACGTCACAATACTTCAAAAGTCAAGCTGCATTGGTGTGCTCCTAGAAGCATATTAGGGACAATTTTCAGTAATACACATCTCTCAATTTAAATCACCTTTGATTAGAAATGTTTGGCGCATCGTTTGTATCGATAATTTTAATCATATATTTATTTTATAATGTGACTTGTGGATTGTACGTTTCAACAGATCATGATACAATTATCTCACCAATCAATAACTGTCTGATGAAAGCTGCACTGACAGTTGCTTAAAATGAGAGATGTGGAGCGAAATGAGAGGATAATGCGATGCCATTGTGAAAATAAGTTTAGAAAGTTTAAAAACGAATATCGTCAAATTGGAATCACACGGATGAGAAGATATTTTCTTTCCGTTTAATAATTGAAACAAATTCATTCTTCTATAATTTTAGAAAATTTTTGCTTTTTTTAATTTTTAGTAATGTAGAAATAAACACTGTATTCCTACATGTTTTTTACGGTACACTAGATAACCACAATATTTTAAAAGAATAAAATTAATAATTTATAATTACAAGAATAACGACTTCTCGTATCTAAAAGTTATTACTTAACTCCTTTGAAAGTTTTGCCACCAGCTTTTGCTGATGGTTTTCCTCTTAAATTAAAGAGACAGTCTCTTGGACTCTTTTCAATATTTTGGGCGATCTTAGTAATACAGAAGTCTGGACAGGCCTCGTTTGTCCTCTATTTTCCAAGTCTTTGAGTTACTTTAACAATCTCTATCACCGACGCTTTCGTATTTCATAGGTTCCTTAGTTCTCTCGTAAGGTCTAAGTACTTACATCTCTTTTCGCTTTCTTTTAATTTCCGTCTGTGCTATACCAGACGAAAAAGTTCACTATTCGGCAGGTTCTATACTTGTTATTGACAATGGTGGTCTTGCTGGAATTAAATGATCTGTTTGTATCATAAAATTCCAGAGAAGTTTGTGCGTCTCATTATTCAGGACGGATTCCTGATTGTGCTTATACCACTTGTTGGTATGGTCAAATTTCAATTTCTTGCACTGTTCTCAGGGGATTACCCTCGCAACTCAGTCGTGTCTATTCTTATACTTTGTTTGCGCATATTTGCTGTATTTGCTTATTATGTGATTGGTCATTCCGTCTCAATCACCATATAGCCCAATTTTGCTATATTGTTGCATTTTATCTAATTTTACATTAACAGTGTTGCTCCGTGATGTGTTGTTTTGTGTTGCTATTAGAAGAGATTTGGTTTCTCTTTTAAGGTTTCCATTTCTTAGCCATGTCTAAGTCTTCTGTCAGTCGTCGCTTGTTTGTCGCTTGTCCATAGAATAGTTTTTCTTTTCATTTTGTTAACTACTTATAATTGTTCTATTGATCCTTATGTTAAAGTTGTTTCTGGTGTCTGTAATTAGTCTTGATTTGCTCTTTTTTACTTAGTATTGGAGTATGTATCGACGCTATCTTGGATATAGGCGAGTACTCTTCGTTTTATTAATGTATCCACGCAATATTCAATCCTAGAATACATATTCCTCCTTCTTCTCTTGACACGTATATTCTGTCTATGTGATCTCTTGGATGTAAGGCATTATGCAACTTCATTATTCTTCTGATTCTGTGGTTCATTTGGTGAAGTTTTTCCCTCGTCAACTTTAAGAACTGTTTCACGTATGTTTCATGGACAGCCCATGTGTTTATCCCTTTCATTCGATTTCTGCTATATAGTTTGGTTTCGAGTAGTTTTCTCATTCTCCAGAGATATATTGTTTTTTACTTTTTCTTTCATCGCCACATATTTAATCATGATTTTTTTTATCTCCTCTTGTATGATGGTGAATTTATTATTATTTTTCACAGGAGCACTCGCTGATGGTTTCTCACTGGAGTTCGAGTGACAGCAAGTCACCTAAAGTCCCTAGGACTCCTTATTATTCAGGCCGATCTTAATAATGCTGTAGTTTGGATATTGTCTGCTCGTCCTCTTATTCCCAAGTCCTCCACTCTCTGTACCATCCCGTACGTGACAGTACGGAGTGCTCGAATTACAACTGGTATCCATGATACATGTTCCATAACTTTTCAGTTCAAAAGCAAGGTCTTACAACTTATATCTCTTTTTGCCTTCCTTCAGTTTTACCCTGTGGTCAGACAGAATGTTATATAATTGCGGGAGAATTTTTTTTATATAATCATTTCTCGTTTTTTATATCTTGCCTTTCGGTTTGGTTGGGCTAGGAACCTTCCGGCTTAGTGCATGGGTTGGTTAGGTGCACAGATTGAGTGCAGGTGTTCATGCGCGCGTTGGGTGGATGTGACAATCACAGATGTCACAGTAAAAAACCCAGATAGGAAATAGAACCGGGGACGTGAATAACGTCATGCCCGGAAGCGATGGGCTGAGGATTTTGGAATTTGAAAAAAACAGTGAGTTGAGATTTGGGCTGGGACGAAGCAAGTCGATTTTCGCAGCTCGCCGAGGTCAGAGCAGTAGTTTGCGGCGGGGGCTGCACGTGGTGGGGTCAGATGGAAAAGTCAGCATTGAAAGAAATTGTGTCTCTCTCTCCTCATGTCGAAAAACCTTAAACTCAAAAAGGTAAATAAAAGTTTCATACCTGAACCAAGAAAGTCGTAAGTGTTTCGCGTATTTCGGGATTTCCTATGTATATTTCACATATTCGTATCTTGGTCGTATTTTTGGACGTGGACATGTTACAAGAATGGCAAAGTCCACACTATTCGGTTGGTTCTCTATTTTTGGTGACTATGACTAGGTTTAGTGTTCTGACGAAGATTAGATGATCAAAATCTCAGAGAATTTTTTGCGTCTCATTTTCCTGATAGGATTCTGCATTGAGCGTATACCATTATTTCGTTAGGTCAGTTTTAAACTTCTTGCACAATTCCATGTTGATCACCTTTCTCACCTGGTTGTGTCTATTCTAATACACTTTTTTGCTAATTTACTGCATTCAATTAGCGATTGATCGTTTTGTCTTCATCACCATCTAACCTACATTTGCTATTTTGTTGCTTCATACAAATTCTTGCTTTTATATAACTGGCCGTCATGGCATTGTTTTGTACTGTTATTGGAAGAGATTCATTTTCTCTTTTAAGATTTCCCTTTCTTAGCCACATCGATGTTTTCTCATGTGAGATATCACTTGTTTGTTGCTTGAAATATCCATACCGTTGTTTTTCTTGCCATTTTACTTTTTTATTTTTTTTTCTTTCAGTTTATCGTCGTGTTATCAGTATTTTCTGTATTGGCTGTAACCAGTCTTCCTCCGCGCTTTTCTATTTATTCTTTGATTCGTTGTATCGATGCATCGACGCTATCTTCAATCCTAGAATCCCTTTTACTTCTCTTTTTCTTGACGCATATAGTCTGCCAACGTCTTCTCTAGGATGTAAGGCCTATGGCAATGTATTTAGTTTTCTTGTTCTATGGTCTATTTGGTTATGTTCTTTCCTCATCAACTTTAAAAATGGTTCCGAGTATCTTACGAGAGGGACAGCCCATGTATTTAACCCAATTAAAAGGTTAAATCACTAATCAGTGTCACTACTTGATACGTGGGCGGATGAGACACCACAACTAAGAATGTAAAAAAATCGATGCCAACAAACAGAGAACAGAACTTTTAATAATAATGGTATATAGTTGAAAATAGTGTCTTTGAAAATGGTACATGTATTCACTCATTCAAGAGTTTGAAATTTCATAGTCGAAGAGCCAGTTCACGAACTAACAGTCAATCTCTCTGCATTCAAAGTCAAGCACAAGGTCTCTCAATTCATCATGTAAGTTTAAGGTTTTTCTAATCTCTCTTTTTTATAGTCTGGCACAAGGCAATCTCAAATGGTTGTTATTGTTGCTTTTTCAGCTACTCACAGTTCTTTGATAGTCCTTGATTTCACAAGTCACGTCTTATTTCTATATACATCTATAATCTGAGGGATGGTTGCTAGCAAAGCTACTAGCAAGATAAATTTTCTCTTAATTTGGATTTCAATGATTAATTCTACCCCTTATATTCTGCCTTGTTCGTTTGGTGTTTAATTTTCTATCACTTTTATCCGAAAAGAACGGTTTTTCCTAATTCGAAATTACAACATAATTTTACCCGCGTGATATTACATCAGAAAATTTCTGAAAATTTTTCCACATTTGAAATTGAAAAAAATGCTATTCCCGAATTTTCGTTTACAGACAGCCCACCTGGATGATTGATAAATCCTGACTTCCCGGGTCAAATCAACCGTCGATTTTGCCTTACTCTTAACAATTCCCCTGTATTTCTACTAGTTTTTTTTTTTCATTCGAAAAACGATATATTTTTCTTTTTTCAATTTCTCCTTCAATAAAACGATTTCGACTGTTACTTTTATGATCCATTTCCATTACTCTTCACTGTCGTAATGTACGAACTTTGTTCTTCTAAAATCCAGTTCAGTCGAATCTTATTTTTTGTGATCCTATTTACCAACCCCTCCGCTCGGGTGGGATATGACACCAGGTCAATTTTTAAGCGGAGTTTAACAGGTTTGAATTCAGAGTTTTTCTTCTCCTAGACTAGTTGCCTCACCAAGGCTGAAGAAACTAGTCTCTCCTACTATTTACCCATAGCTGGAGGGAGAATAATTGGATTCATACCTTTCCCAAGTGTATTAGTGCTATGTGAAATGCAATGAGTCTCGTCCAGGATTTGAACTCGTGTCGCCGTGTTCATTTCCTCCGACGATAACAATTACACCACATGCACCATTTTTTTTTTGTCATTAATGAATTTATTTGACACGATTCAAAGGGTTATACGTTTTTAATTATTTAATAACCTGGTTTTAGGATTCGGAGATACAAATTGACCAACATATTCAGGCCAGAAAATTAAGCTTAATAGTCAAAATATAACTTGATATCTCTTCGATACATCTGTTCCATCTGATCATAAGGTGATTACAAAATAAACCTGGACAAATACTTAGAAATTGGCAGAAAACTGAAAAAGATACGGAATACATACGTGAGATGATAACAATCGTAGTTGGAGCTGTTGGAATGATCACAAAGAACCCAGAAAAGAGACCTAGCAGACCGATGGTCACATTAAGGACCGGATCCATCCATACCACAGCACCGCTGAGACCAACTAAAATAATTTGAAGAGTTCTGGAGGGTTGAGGAGACTAGCTCTCTCCCCAAAGTCAGCTGACCCAGTTGGGTGGAGTTGCCGAATGCACCGACTGCATCTCTGTAGACGAGTAGGGCTCCTCCAACGAGTGTCTTGGATATGGGACTGAACAATCTGAGGGTGATGCGTCAGTAATGTTTGGGCTTTGGGGAATGCGGAGTGCACTTTTATTGCTATCGCTCCCAGGTCCACTCTGGCACGGAGTGATAGGTTAATATCTATGCATCAAATAGAAGTGCTTGATTTTTAAACTGAACTTATGCTAAACTGAATTGTTTGAATAAATAACTTTTTGTATGAATAAAAATGAATTTGCCATTTAAAAATCTGTAATGTTTGATATAGCATAAAACTGAAAAGAACCAAACCAAACCAAATTAAAGTCAGTGAAGAATTCGAAACGAATACTCTAGTAAGCATGAGTTATTATTATTATGAAAAACTCGACACTTTCTTTTTAGTATGATTAGTATTTTAGGATTGGCATTATCTTCAGGACAAATTTCCCATTGCTGACTCTTTTCTGGTCATCTGAATGTCTAGGATCATTTGGGTCATGGTTTTAAATCCTCAATCGAAAAGTATATGTTTAGGTAAATGCAATCCAGAAACAAACACCCCAGTGTTGGAAGAAAGCACAGGGGAGCTCACACACCTCAGAAAAAAAGATCAAACATAGATCAGCAAAGTGAAAAGTAACAGCCTAATTATAAGCAATTCGTACAGTTACATCTGCAATTTACTTTTTTGTTTATTGTATAACCATTTCCTTGAACGTCTTCATTCACTTAAAGTTTGTTTCTTTATGATAATCGGAAACGAAGGTTTGGAGGTATTCAATAAAAATCCAAACCACTCAATAGTATTTAGCATATTCATGTGATTGGTGGTGTAAACAAGCGCCAACCAGTTGTAACATTGTAATCGAGTGTAATTGGGTCGCAAGTGGATGAGTTATTAAAAAGGCCAACGGCGGAAAGAGGGACGTATTGACAGAGTTTAACACCCCTTTCTCTGATTTACTTATAACATCATACGCTTGAACAAGGATAGATCAACGAGTCAAAGTGGTGATGTCACCCACCTGTGATGGAAGTGTGTGAGGTCTCCCGTCCAACACACATACACACACACACACACACATATATATATATATATATGCATACATGGAAAATCAACTCATTTCATTACTAAGAAAAGGAGTTAATTTTTTTCGAGAAGTTGTAAATTTTTATCCGTATTTTTCCATTTATTGACTATTCAGTGAGTACGCGCAGGTTTTAAAAAAATTATTTGAGATTCACTGACAACAATACTTGTCTTGCCACAAAGAATTTGAAGGATGAAAACCTAAAATAATTTACGAAATCTTTTTCCTTCTAGATCGTAAAAAATACTATTTTTTTAATCAATTAGAATAATAGATAAATCAATAACTTTTAAAAACTAATTTTTGACCTACGTCAATCTTATGAATAAAAATGAATACGTCTTCAGGAGGTCTTACTGATTCATTTCGTAGGTTACACCGAGCTTTTCGTTTAATCTTTTTAGTGAAAATGTAACATTCTTTTTATTCAATGATTCTGTTAACTCCAGTATTGTTTAATCATTCTAACCCTAATGGAAATATAATTTAAACTAATATGCTCGTACTCGCAGTTCAATCTTACGCTTATTTATTAAAAGTACAGTTGCAACCGTATATATTTTTAGCGATTAATATAATTTATTTCTTACGTAGAGACACACCCACACATAGATCTTTTACACACACAACGTATACATTTAGATTGAGGTAAACAAAACTGCAAAATTTCATGCATGAATCTTCACTTTCCTCCCTTAAAATACTTACGCTCTGAATACATTACCTTGTCTTACGAGGTAAGACTTTGTTGCTTCTAGTTTTCTGCAAACTTTTCCCCTCAACTTAAAGAAATGAAAAACAATATCAGTTTGTAGCTTGAAATTTTATTCACTCATTTACAACTTTGTATGCAACACACACACGCGCGTGCGCACACACACGCACACGCACACATTTGACCAGTCGGCTGGGGCTGTAGAATACACTGACAGCCCCTCTGCAGATGTACCATAACCATGATATGGCTATTTGGGAAATGTTCATCGATTGTCCATAACTCATTTAGATAACATGTATACATAAAGAACATAGGAATCTCGAAATTTGAAAACACGACCTCTTTGTTCAGGTACGAAACCTTTTTTTATTACTTTTGAGTTAAAGGTGTCACCATCAGGAGAGAGACACAATCTTTTTATGTTGTCTTTATCATCTGGCCCCTATCTCGTGCGGCACCCATGGCGCGCAAATTCGTCTCGCCTCAGCGAGCCTCAAAAGTCGAACCTCCTCGTTCGGCGTCTAGTTTCAACTCTCTTAACTTTCTGCAAATTCCCAAAATCATCCGGTGCATGACGTCATTCGCACTCCGTCACCCATTTCTCTTCTCGGGCTATTGTGACATATCAGAGTGACACGTCCGTTCTGCGGGCACCTGCGTTAACACCTGCATCAATGTTGCACTCAACTAACCCGAACGTTTCTCAGCCTAACTAAACCTAAAGTGATGAACCGAAATCCCTCGGCCATTATATTACACAGAGGGGTAAGATCCTCCCAACGAGTGTCCTGGATATGACACTAAAAAGTCAGATGGTGAGGTCCCTGTAATGCGGGGGCCTTGGGGAATACGGAGTACCCCTTCATTGCCATTGCTCCCAGGTCTACTCAGGCCCGGCGTGGTAGCACCTGATAGGGCCCTAACTATGGGTTAAATAGAGCAGCATACATATGCTAAATTTAATTGTTTGATTAAACTGAATAGCTTGAAATAGAAATTTTTTTGACAATTAAACCGTACTTACATTTAAATTACCTGCTTATGCTAAACTGAATTATTTGAAATAGAACTGTTTTTTTATATTGAAACTGTATTTACACTGAACTGAATTGTTTAACATCAAATTGTTTTGACATGTAACGTTGTTCTTTATCTTATTATGAAGGCAGGCTGAAACTGAACTGAGAGAATAATACAGCGTAATATCCTAAGTAGAGTTATATTTTTGTGTGTCCCTCACCCAGCCAACATATAGCCCTCACAGACATAACAGTACAGTTGCCGATACATAGCACTTTCCTCTTCGTCTAAAGAGATAAAGCTGGGTTTATTGTCGGACAACTAAGGCTCACCGACCAAAAGGGGGCAATGAAAAAAAGTTCATTTCAGCACTCCATCAAATTTTTTTCCATGCAATGTCTTCACATTAAAAAAACCTTGTGTCACATCCGAGCACCATGGGGATCGGAAAAATCTGTTCAACAGTTCAAACACTACATATTGCCCGTGGTGTAATGGTTATCGTCGTAGGAAATGGACACGGTGACACGAGTTCAAATCCTGGACGAAACTGATTGCATTTCACATAGCACTAATACCCTTGGGAAAGGTATGAATCCAATTATTCTCCCTATTATAAATAGTAGGACAGACTAGGTTCTTCAACTTTGGTGAGGCAACTAGTCTAGGAAAAGGAAAATTCTGAATTCAAACCTGTTCACCTCTGCTTAAAATTTGACCTTGTGTCATATCCTGTCCGAGCGGAGGGGTTGGTAAATATATACATATATCAAATCTTCACCAGCAAAAGATATCCGGCTGTTCTCTTACGCTGAATCGAAGTCATCCAAGCAATTTGAATTAAAGTCGTGTGACAAAAAACAACTGTTCTTGTAAGATTATTAAAGTTAACCAGCTAAAATCCTGTTTAACATTTATGTGGATGACCACTTAAGGATCAGCAAGGGAGCCTCGTGTGGTGTAATGGTCAGCAAGCTAGATGATCCAACCTTCACACGTGTGTTCGAATCTAATTAGGTGTTCCATTCATGAGGATTCGTGTAACGTCTAGGTAAAAAGCTAGGTAAATTATACGTAAGCACCAGCAGGTACTCTAAGCAACCTGATTTCTGTATACTATTTCTTAGTTGATAAAAGGTTGTGTTACATGGTGAGACCATCATTAAACAGTATAATTATGGTTTTGAATTCATGCAAAGGTGTTGCATAGTCGTAATAAAGGATGATGAAAGAATGAAGGAGAATACTTTTTTTTTTTTTTATAAAAATACAACTCTCTTTATTTTACTTGGAGTCAAACCTTCTGTGATGTGAGAGAAAGACGGACGGAGAGAGACGATGCCAGATTGTGTTATATAACATATGCCATGGATTTTCGGTTCGTTCCTAGTGACCCCGTATGCTTTGGCAAGCTGTCACATTTTGATTAGTAAACAGCAGTGCGATCAGGGCACTCGGGTGCGACAGGTGTGTAACCGGAAGGAGATCACTTCAAGAGAACCACGTTGTCAGATTTAGGCAGAGTGCAGAGAATCAGAGTCGAGCGTGGAACACGCAGCCGATCAGATGCGTCTCTGACGAGCTAGCAAGAGAGTGCAAACGTTGACACCCTCTGGCTCCAGGAAGAAGATATGGGAAGAAGTCCTCTCTCTGAGATATGTCTCTTCATCTATCTCTCAACTAACAATAAGCGATGGGACCTTAAGAGAATAAATTGATATAATTTTATAAAGAAGTGTGTTCGTTCGTTCATTGAAGTTCGTAAATTGTGTTTGACTATGTTTCCGTTTATATTTGTATCACGGCTATATAACTATTGCTATATTTACCCATAACTTATTTTGAAGATAGCACGTTGTATTGTTTTCAAGATACCGCTTCGCACTTCTTCAGCTTCTCGTCCAAAGTAACTCAAATGGAAGCAGCTAAGGGGCGCTCTCGCTGACTGCACGCTGGCTCTCTCGCAGGCCCTCACTGACTCCCAGAGTCTCAACTGCCGCTGGCATCTTCATATATAATTTCATTACGCCTACAACTTCCGTGACTGCTTCTGCTTATTTACATCTGTTATTGACAGCACAGTCAAGGGTCAATATGCAACAAAAGCGCCGGTAAAGTTATATATCAGGTGTGGAAACTGACCAAGAAATAATCTTTTAAAACAAGGAAGAAAAATATATGCTATTTTGTTTTATTATTGTCATCACTGTAAAGATTATAACCTCCAAATTATAAACTTGTCTTTAGAGTTTAGAACTGAATTCGCTGCAGGGAGTAAGATTCCCCAAGTTATGTCTTATGTATGAAACTAAACTGCATCAAGTGAAGAGATTCCAATTCTGAAGTTCTGGAGAGTACGTAGTCCCCCTTCCTCACAATTATACCCAGATCAACTCTGACCTCGTGTTGTAGTGCTTGTTAAGACCAAATCAAATAAATGTTTGCAAATTATCCGTATCGATAAAATTGTGTGCATAAAAAAACTCTCAAAAAACGACTGCGCTCTAAAATAAAATTATGAACGTGATTTCCACACCTCAATGTATAGAATAAACCAAGAGGTGTTGACATGTCAAATAAAATAAATCAGTATTCTATATAATAGACTGAATTTCTGTCCTCGTGAGCCAGTTCTTCAGCTATCGCCAAAGAATTGGCTCATAGGAAGATCCCTGTGCTATAGTGTTTGCCTATGGTGTTATAGTAAGCGAGTTCAAACTCTAGTCGCGTTATTATGTTCCCTTTCCGATTATTACCACTGGGCAAGATACGAGGGGCATACGATATTTTTTCGTAAGGGCACTTTAATTGATAGTACACACATAAAACTCTAGTCCCCTTCAAAGTAATCTCCTCCTGCTGCAATGCACTTGTTGTACCATTCCAACAACTTCTCAAAGGCCCCATGGAAATCCTCTTGTTTGAGCTTATCAATGTCCTTCGTCACAGCCTCTTTCATCTCCTCAATTGTCTCATAACGACAGCCTCTGAGCTTAAGGAATAAGCAAAAGTCACAGGGTGCAAGGTCTGGACTAAAGGGAGGGTGAGGAACTGTCTTGATGCCAATCTTGGTCAAATAGTCTGTGAAAAGGATGGACTTGTGGACTGATGCATTATCCTAGATGGAAATGCGACTGACCCGATTTGAAGAGTGCTGGCCTCTTCCCAAGGAATCTCTTCCCTAACTCCCTTAAAACCTCAATATAGTAACCTAAACCCTAACCCGAACCCTTTGGCCAATCAGCACTGGTCTATTGACTTCCTTACTCCTCCCACACCTCTCATCATCCCTCACAGACTCCCTGCCTTCCATGAATCTCTTATGCCCCTAACAAACTGATGCTCGATTCATGCAAGATGCTCCAAAAGCAGTCTGAAGCATTCCAAACGTTTCTGTGTCATTTTTATCAAGTTTAAAACAGAATTTTATTGCATATCCTTCTTCTAAAGTCTCCTGACGTCGAGATTGCATTTTTGAAATTCACCAGCTGTAACAATCAGGCTTTAGTAGGGTATATTCCAATTCCTGTTGTAGCAGTTCATTTGAAGCTGAAATCATAAAAAATTGATCAATCATCTCATAAGATATATAGCAATAAAATACGAAATTTTCAAGCGTCCTCAACAATTTTAAATGCGCATACGAAAAAAGTTTGGAAACTTATCGTATGTACCTCGTATGAAACTCAGTTATCAGGTTTAAGAAAACCACTATGTTTTTCAAGAGGTATGCATTTGTTGTTGAATAACCCGTCAAGTTTTGTATGCCATTAAACAAAGAAAACAAACCTAAAAATAATCCCAGGCATTACTATGATTTAATTACAAAGACAGTCTTTCATTAAGTCTGTGGTCTTCGTCCTACGTTTAAATACCTGAGCCTTCAGGTAACCACAGAATAAGTAATTACAAAGGGATTGATCTGGGACAGCCAGCCAGCCATTGGATGTGACCATGTAGTGAGTATAGGTATAATCTCAAACGCAAAATGTTCACCATTCTTTGCTATGATAGAAATTAAAAGGGCATCTGTTTCTGCTCGAAGACATATCTTCCACCTGCTCAACGCTATCAGCGCCTACGTGACGGCAGCTTTACATGATTCTGCCGAACCCTGTATAATTGAAATTGGTGACTTGTAGAATATTTTGCCTGTGGTGGTGAACAAAATGAACCTACCCTACTGCAGAATGACACATGTCTTTATATATCCAAGGCATCTGGTAAAAATTGATGTAGTTAGGCATCGTTATGCTGTCCTACCCATCTTGTTCACATTTTACGGTCCCTATCGATTACAATGTTCCAGACATAAGACGCCAGGAGGCGTGCATCAGTTTGAAGTAGATTGAAATTGCCTTCAAGCAGTTTGTTGACTTGCATGACCCAAGGTTTTATCGTGTAGTAATGAATTCAACAATGGATTTGAACCGATTCTTCTGGTGCTTACTTTGACTAATAAAGTTGTGCTTGAATAGTCTAATCATATTTTAAAGTTTGTGGTTCAAAATAGCCATTTATTTTGTTCCAACCCGTTTGAAGGTAGCAGACGGCTACAGTTGAGGAAAATTAAGTAAAATATTCAAATTGGTTTTGAAAGAAACAGCGTAAATAAGCGAGGCCATCTTGTTGTCTGGCTAAACGCCCAATATTAATTAAGATACAATTTTGCTTGATACAAGAAGACATATGACTAACCAGCACTTTGCATATATAATAGGTGCGAAATCGCGTGAGGCTTTTGAAGTTTCTAAGAATAAGGATAATGGTGAAAAGAGGAAATATTAATAGAGAGAGAGAGAGAGAGAGAGAGAGAAGTTCAAAAGATGAATGAAATGAGGTTAAAGTTGATGTAGAGAGAGAAATCGCTGAAAGAAATGGAGATATGAGAGATGGTTTAGAAATTAGGAGAGATATCAAAAGAAATTGTCACAATAAAATAAGAGAAATTTGAATTTTTCCAACTTTCCGCAAGGCCATATTTGGGATGAAGTCCTTATTAGTAGTAGGGAGGGACGCACACAAATCAAAACTGAAGCGCGGCTGTCTCCCAAAATATTCCCATGATATTCCTCATTTGTGTACTTCATGCGCAAAGCGATAAACTTAACCCTGCTTAGGACCAGGCAATTATTTTAATACAACCAACCTAGCACCAACGTCAGGTGTGGGAAACAAACCAGGTAAGAGAGGAAGTTAAGGGAGTAAATTGTAAAAGGAAAAACTATTCGAAGGAAAATACAAAGAGAAAAAGTAAGAAATTATTGAAATATTGTAAACCTAGGGTAAAAGAATATAACTATATAAGAGGAAGGTAATGTTTATGATTATTAGGTTTTAACGGCATGCCAACCAGGTGAGGAGTATTTATTGGCTAGAGGTTAGGGAATCGCATTCATTGCACGTTTATGTCAACATACTTTGCGAAGTTGTTTCTTAAGAATTTTGGGGGCACATGGTGCTATCCAATATGAATAATTTGTGAACATCTATTTTACTCATTGGTGCGATTCTTAGAATTGATACCACTCCGGGTCACAGTAGAGCTGGGACTTATGTCTCTCAAAGTATAACCGACAATTCCAAATTCTCCAGAACTGGTGCCTCATCATGAGATGCAATTTAGACTTATACCTGGGACACACCTTTTTTTTCTGAGTGTAGCATTAATCCGCTGAGGTTAGATAAGTTTACTTAAAGACCATGGAACATTATTTTACATGACCTTTTGTTTTTTCTCAAGATGTCTTGGTAGTTCCATTGTACCAGGATCCACGTAAGATTAGAAGTTCCCGGAGGTTCAGCTATGAAGCAATTTCTGTCATATCGAACGACTGTCTTCAGCAGGTTTACTTTCATTTTATATATATTTTTTGTTGATATTCTCTGTTTTTTTTTTTAAGTTTATGTGCGATATATATATATTATTGAAAGAGTTTATTATTGTGGGGTGCTTTAGTTAGCGTCTACAGCTTTGACGATGTTTAGTGAGTTAATGCCAGTGTTGCAAGCTGTTTTATTTGTCTAGTTGTTTAATTTTGATAGTGAGGGTTTCTGGGTTTTGTTAGAATATTTTATTATTTTCATATATGATTTTTTGGGTTATTCTTGTTGAACTATTGTATTTCAGCAAACAAATTAAACTGGGTTATCTAAATTAATTATATTTACATGTTTTTGTGTGACTTTGTTACAAACTTGTCTATACAAAACTTGCTGCCTCTCTCTATATATTAATAGGAATATTTAAACAATATATATATATATATATATATATATATATATATATATATATATATATATATATATATATATATTACCATAATAGTAAGGGTGTTCGCCCACGGTTCTGGAGACCGGAGTTATGGCAAACACTCAAAAAAGGGGAATTGATTCCTACTTGTTTAACAGTCAATATCGTAAGGTACGGATCAATAGTAAGTGGACCAATCCAGGGAAAAGACTAATGCTCTCGGGGCTATTGAGAAAAGAGCCCTTGGATCATCCTCAACTACTGTCGGTCAACTTACTTATGATATATATATATATATATATATATATATATATATATATACTACCTCTGGCAAGAATTATGAATTTTCAC
>CAUZXS010003446.1:0-35000 GCA_963585895.1 Sepioteuthis lessoniana
CTCTGGGTAAATAGGACTACAATTTAACCTTGGTGTGGCAACCAGTCTAAGAGAAGGAAAGCTCAGAATTTCAACCTGTTAAACTCTGCTTTAAAAATTGACTGTGTGTTATATCCTATTCAGGCAGAAGTGTTGTTAAATTAGAAAAAAAAAGAAAAAAAATTTAAATATTCAGTCAACATGTTATTTATTTATTTAATTATATTTTGTTTTGAACGTACTTCATGGTATAATCTAAGGATTAAATTTTTTTTTTTCATATCTTCTCTTCATGATTTTTTGGTTTCTCAACAATGAATGATTTTTCAGCTTTCAGAACAAAGAAAATCCTTTCGAACATTAGAAGATTTCTTCTCTTTTGTGATGGAGTATTTATTTATCAAATACAAAGCTTTTCTTTGTGCTTTTTTTCTGGGTTTTTTTTTTCTCCTTTCAGACTAAATCTTACTCTATTTTTTTTTTTTTTTTCAAGCTTACAACACTGTCTCTTCAGTCAGTTCTTTTTTCCTTTATTATAGTTTCTATGTTTTAATATATAGCGAAACTGGGGCACCAATGTTATTCTGACTCTTAAGATGATTCTCTGGAAAAAAATTAAAAAGAATTACTTACTGCCTCTTTTGAGCTGATGTCTTTTTGTTTGTCATTTCCCATAGGTTTTTCCTTTTTTTTTTTCTCATTTCATTTTTCAGGTCAAGTATCAGAATAATTTGTTGTTGGTCTTTTTATTTTTGTCCCCCCTCATTTTTAAGGTTTTCTTATTGTTTTACAAAAGCATTTACTTCAATTTTGTTTTTATATTGTGTAACTGCTTCTACAGAAAAGATGTCATGGGGATATGAAAGTTAACAATCTGTTTTCTTCTCCATTGGTTTTCAGTTTGTTTTTACAGGATGGAGTTGCTAACTCCATGTACCTCTCCTAGACTGGTAGCCATACCAAAGCTAAAGAACCCTCTCTATCCTACAATTTACCTATCACTTAACTCAGATATATATATATATATATATATATATATATATATATATATATATATATATAAACACCATTGTATCTATTTCAAGTTTGGCACAAAACAAATGTAAGGAGCTCAGGAAGAATCTGATTTACAACACTCATGAGATCAACCCACCTCCACATTCATGGTTGAAATTGACCCAAATGTAGGTTTAACATGAGGATACTCAACCCCCAGGAAGTGGATTGCTCAAGATAGGCAGTGGCAAAAGTTGTTCTTGTCCTTTTCAAGACTCTTGCCCTAAATAGATCATTAGCACACATTTTGGCAGATGATCTAAAGTACAAGGTACCCAGTGAGAATCAAACACATCAACAAGGGTCTGTATGCCTAGCTTACTGAATATTATACCATGTGATGATAAATTTAATATTATACATAGTTTTTTTCTCTGTAACCACTTCAACTGGAAAGATGTTGGGTGGGGGGGATTTTCTGTAGTATAGTGGACTCTGACATAGTCTGAATTCCATTTTTGGACTAATACCCTTGGGAAATGTATGAGCCATTTTATTTCCCTCCCCCAGCTATAGTTTAAATAGTATCAAGAATGGTTTTGGCATTAAATAACCGAGAAAGGTTGATATGCCATTAAACAAAGAAACCAATCTATTAGCCTCTGTTTGTTATCTGTCTCTTGCCCTCTGTTCATTATCTATTGGTCTATCACCTTCTGTTCTTTATCTATTTCAGTTTGTTCATATCTACAAACCCGCATATCCCTCCTATTATTGTTCTTCTACAAGGATTGCTTTGACATTAAATAACCCACAAAGATTGATATGCCATTAAATAAACAAACTGTTTACTTTTGAGCTCTCAGTTTGATTACAAGAAAACTTTCTTCTATCATTTACCCAAAGCTAGAGGGGGAGATTTGTGGCTTAAATTGTGAGCATTATCGAGATAGGATATATTTGACCTCCCACCAAGCCAGATTTGACATGAAGTCATTTTATTGTGGTGGTGGGGAATTTAGACTCTAGTGTATCCATTACAAAAAAGGCTTGGTTCTCTTGGCATTCCCCTTTTTCAGATGCCTCTGGTGCTAAGTGATAACCTTAACCTTAAGGTATAGTTTGGTGGTAAGGGCCCCTTGGACCAGGTGATTATCTTTAAATTGCCCATCTGGCATAAATCCCAGGTGAACCTCTGAAGACTAGAGAATTTGGGGGTATCATCATGAAGTGAAACAGCCTTGTCCAGGATTTAATCACAGTCCATGAAGTTCATTTCCAATAACAATCATCTTACACGCACTTTCACTATTTGTTTCAATACTTTAACTTATTTCTTAATATAGAGTGTTTTTTCTTGTAAGGACTTTATATTATTTACAATGCATAGTGGCTAGTATATTGGACTACAACATTCTAGTGAGTAAGTTCAAATTCCAGTGGCCCAGTTAGCTGGGACTGTAGAATACACTGACTGCATCTCTGCAGAAGAGTAAAACTCCCCCAACGAGTGTCCTGGATATGACACTAAAGTATCTGATGGTGAAACTCCAGTTATGTTGGAGTTTTAAGGAATACAGAGGACCTCTTTATTGCCATTGCTCCCAGTTCCATTCTGGCCCAGAGTGGTAGCACCTGATACGGTCCTATATATGGGTGAAATAGATCTAAACTGTGTGCTTATGGTAAACTGAATTGTTTGAAATGGAACTGCATTTTGACATTGAAACTGCATACTTATGCTAAACTGGATTGTTTGAAATAGAACTGTTTATATGTAGAAAAATGGATTTGGCATTAAATAATCTACAAAGGTTGATGTGCCATAAAACCAAAGTAAATTTCTTCCACGCTCTTTGGTTTACTTTCAGACTTATACTCTTAGGAGAGAGATGAAACTCTTACCTTTCTAGTTATGAGTTAAATAGTACCATGACTGTTTTTAAGATAGCTTTGGCATCAAAATAACCTACAAAGGTTGATATGCTACTAGCCTGATATTTCAGACTGAGCACTATTTTATTATACATTGTAAGCCTAACATTTCAGCCATTTACTATCTAATATATTCAGCCAGTTATTGAATATACTGGTTCCCAACCTGAATAAGATATTGCTGGCTGACCATAGTCGAGGGCAACCCAAAGGATCTCTCCTCAATAGCTAGAGGAGTGCACTACTTCTTTTCCTGGATTGCTCCACTTTACCCTTGATATGTACCTTATAATGCTGAGTGCTAAACAAAGAGTTATCAAGTACCATTTTTTGAGTCATTGGTATGACTCGACCTAGGATTGAACCCTGGTCTCTCGGACCATTGGCAAACACTCTACTCGCTAGGCCAATGGGCTGAGAAATAATGATTGACTACAATTTAAACCTTCTGAAAAAATACATTTTAATTCCTTGCAGTTACATTCTAGTTATTAGTTAATTTTATCATAAGGTTTGAAAAATTTCTTTAAATACTATTTCCTACTTCACATCTTCAAAAAACTAAAAAAAAAAAGTTAAGATTATTTTAAAGTTTGAATTTTTTTCAACAACAACACAGCTTCACATTTTCAAATGAAATTTTATCAAAAACATTCAATTTTTACAGATCCAATGCCTTAGTATTCATAAGTCTATCAGTCTTCAAATACACAACATTCTGATGGTGTCAAGCTGAAACCAATTGGAATCAATAAATTTATGATGTGGACCCACAAGTGTTGGCTTACCAGCAAAGACTTATATACATTAGCTCTGTGTGGACACCAAACCTGTCAGGAATGATAGATAATATGGACAGATGGAGAGAGTGTCAAGAGACTCTGTGCTACCAGCACAACTTGATGACATATATATACTAAGAGTGTGGGTTGTCACCAATTCACTTCGTGGGTTTGTGGCGAACCAAATGCGATATAATTTGTAGAGTGCTCAATATCTGTGATACAGAGCTATTATATAATAATGATAAATAAATATATATTGGATTTTATATATTTAATGCCATAGAAGTTTGTCTGCAATTTTAGGTTTCATCAAGTTTTACAAACAACAGTCATCAAGCAGATAATAAAAGAAAATGAAGAAATCGACTAGATTTTTTGATAATTTTTTTTTCTTTCCATTATCTGCCTGATGATTGTTGTTTGCAAAACTTGATGAAATCTAAGGTCACAGACAAACTTCTATGGCATTAAGTATATATCAAATCTAATATATATTGATTTATTATATTATATTATATATATTGAATTGTTAGAAGGAATAGAAGTCTTTGACCATTTAACTGTGTGTAATTAAATGACTAATTGAATTGTTAGTGATACATTGCAATGCTTTGAACCATATAACAGTATGCAAAGAATGAATTATGTTGAGTAGAATATTTAAAGTTAAATAGCAATACTTGTAATCAGCATAATATCTAGAAACAAATGATTGATATTGAATAGAATTATTAATATTCAATAGCCATACTTGAAACCATGTTGCTGTTGTAGAAACCATGGTAATACTTGTATGCAAACAAATTAGTTCTACCTTATTTAAAAATGAAAGTAAAAAAAAAAAAGCTAAGTTGGAGACTGTAGTCGAGGGTGACCCGAAGGCTCCCTTTTCAATAGCTACTACACCAAGGTGTAGGAGAGGGCGCTACTCCTTTCCCTGGATTGCTCCACTTTACCCTTGATATGTACCTTATAATGCTTAGTGTTAAGAAAGGAGGTATCAGGTACCATTTTTAAAGTATGACGCGACCTGGGATTGAACCCAGGTCTCCTGGACCATTGGCAAACACTCTACCCACTCAACCAATGACAAACTATTCACTTACAAATCATATATGTATATGTGTGCAAATGAATGACAGATAGTAAATAGAATTATTTGTATGATATAGGAATACTTGAAATCATTTAACATTTAATATATATATGGTTTGGAAGGAAATCTGATGGTATGAAGTAAGAAAAAGTGTGGAAAAATCATATTGATATATTTTTGTTATAGGATTATCTGCATGATACTGTTTCTGTTAGGAAAAATGTCAGTATGATATTTCATAATGTCTTATATAACTTATTAAAGCTATTGTTTTATATCACTAATTTGAACTACTTAAAAGCCTTATTTAGCTTTCATTGTGAGGCTCCAATTCTGGAGATCTGGAGAGTGTGGAGTATGCTTTCGTTGCCATTACTCCTAGGTCCACTTGACTCTGTTCGGATCTGATCTATGAGGCAAATAAATCAGTTTTTAAGTCATTCATATTTGATAGGAACGTGTTCAAAAAAAAAAAACTTCACAAAAAATGTCAATATGAACATATATTGAATGCGATTCTCTAACCTCTTGGCATAAAATACTCCGAAACAGATTGACTTGTCATTAAGCGACCAACCCTATCTTGACTATATTACAGGTAGGGAAAACAATATCAAACAAAAACCTTTCAGGATAAGTTATATTACTCTCTAAGCTGTACAGTCTTAGAGAACGCTCTAATTTTGTAGCGGAGTGGTAAATGAAAGACTGATGGAATAGCATAGGAATGTGAAAAAGAAACACAAAAGAAAAGCCCCTTATATCACTGACAAGTGACTAAAAGTTTTATTTACTTAAATTCCTCTAAATTCTAAAAATAACCAGCACGTTGAATAATTGTGGGTCACCAAAATTTTGTGCGTAAAGTTCACAAACAATCCTCTTTCTGTTGTCATGAAGCTACCTCAGACCACTCCTTTATTTTTTTAAAACTGTGTACTGAAACAGGTCTTGCGAAAAACAACGAAAACGAAAAACAAAAACGACTCCACCCAACTGAATAAATCTGCTCTAAATCATGCTGAACATATCCTTTTACTCAAGATCATCAAAGTTAAGCAAGCGATGTATCTGTTCAGAAATTAGATGGGGAACCATTTGTGAATAGTAGGAAGTATAAGCAAACTGAGGCTTGTATGCCAGACTAAGTTTAGAATTAAGTAAATAAATTTTAAAAAAAATGGATGCTTTCAACATTTTTTGTTTGGTAGAAAATTAGGAAAGCCATGATATAAGGAAAACAGAGATTGAAAGAAATATTTATTCATTTTAAGTATTCACAAACATTAATTAAAAAACTACAGTTTAATTTCTTAATTCTTTCTTGTCCATTGATCTTTTTTTTTTTTTTTTAATTTTTTTTATGGCAGAGACAAAAATCTTAAAAATTATATATATCTCGAGTAAAGTTAGCAACCGTAGTCGAGGGCGACCCGAAGGCTCCCTTTTCAATGGCTACTACACCGAGGTGTAGGGAAAGCGCTACTCTTTTCCCTTGATTGCTCCACTTTACTCTTGATACGGACCTTAGAATGCTGAGTGCTAAGCAAAGCGGCACCAAATACCATTTTTTTGAGTCTTTGAATGACTCGACCTGGGACTGAACCCTGGTCTCCCGGACCAATAGCGAACACTTTACCCACTAGAACAATGTGTGGTGTGAGATATATAGTCAAAAGTTTGTATGTGTGTATATATATATATATATATATATATATATATATATATATATATATAAACTTTTGACTTTACATATAAGTTTATATATCTGTATATGTATCAATCAAAAGTTTGTGTGGGGGTATATATATATATATATATATATATATATATATATAAAGTCAAAGATATATACATAAGGAACAATAATAAAGAAGTTTTTATTTGATGTTTCCTTGGAGGGTAATGTATTTTTGTACATAACCACCAAATTAATGAAAATCTTTGATGGGTTATTCTGGACAAGCGTTCTATGTACAAAAATTGCAGTGAAATGTCCAATTAAAAATAACTTAGTCTGGCTGAAAAACTTTCAAAAATGACCTGGTGGTCTGAAAACTTTTTTAAATTAAGAAAAAAGAAAAAGAAAAAAAAAATTATCGTGGAGACATTTGTATATTAAAGACTGTATAAACCCTATTTTTATTCCCTAAATAATAGGGTACAAGAAATAATTAGATGTCTGTTGTATGTGGCTTCTAAATAAGGCATAAATTATTACAGGCTTTGTACAATATATATAGTTATCACGTAACATTGAGTAACTTGTTGATTCAACGACAGTCATCCCATTCCATGATTTTACTGTCATCAAGTGAGACTTGCAACCTACAACTATATTACAATTCATTCGTTCAGTTAGTGAGTTATTTCATTGTCACCTAATAGAACATAAAGATTTTTTTTGTTTTTCCTTGAAATTTTTGTCATTATTTACGACAGTCGTTTAAAAAGTTCTTAGCATCACCCAGAAAGAAGAGTATCGCTGAACATTTTCCTTGTAGCAAGATATTGTCGTAGGAAATGGATACTGTAATCCAAGTTCAGTACCTGAACGAGGCTGTTTTCATTTCACATAATCCTTGAAAAAGATATGAATCCTACGATTCTCTCTCCATTTGTGGGTAAATAAGACTGGGCTTTTTAACCTTGGTATAGCAACTGGTCTAGAAGATGGAAAATTCGTAATTCTAACCTGTTAAACACCATTTAAAAAAACTGACCTTGTGACACATCCTGCTCTTACAGAGGAATTGGTAAATACATACTACCACTTCTTATAAAAGTAGAAAAACTAATTCAGATTTTTCTAGTTTCATAAGTGGTTGTGTGTTGTCCCTACAAAAATATTCAGCTATGTTCTTTCTGGGTAAGACTTAGAAGTTTTTGAACGGCCTTCCTATGTATGATGGTATCTAAGTGTGTGTATTTACCTAACCTCTCTGCTCAAGCAGGATGCAACACTAGGTCAATTTTTTAAGCAGAGTTTAACAGGTTTTAATTCAGTTTTCCTTCTCCTGGATCGGTTATCATACCAAGGTGAAGGAACCCAGTCTACCCCTACTATCTACCAATAGCTGGAGGGAAAATGCTTGCATTCATACCTTTCCCAAAGGCAGTAGTGCTATGTAAAATGCAAAAAGCCTCATTCAGGATTTGAACTCAGGCCACCCTATCCATTTCCTCACCATTACACAAGTTCCATCATTGTCTTTGTATACAATATAACTTAGAAATATGTCCCCCTCCTCTCAATTTTTAATAAAAAGTCAGTTTTTCCTAAACTAAAAATTTTTTTTGTGGTGGAGCATTATACAATTGAAATGTATATAATTAGTTATAAAGTTAATTTTATCTCAACCCTGTTGACAAGAAATGTAGAATATATTGACTGCACCTTTGCAGAGGGGTAAGTCTCCCTACCTCCCATCACAACAAATGTCTTGGATATAACACTAAACCATCTGATGGTGAGGCTCCTATCCTGCAGCTTTGGAGAATATGGAGTACACCTTTGTCATTATTCCTGGGTCCACTCTGACCTGGAGTGGTAATACCTGTTAGGATCTGATCTACATGTCAAATAGAACTATTCAATCATTTATTATACTTGAAACCATTTAACTGCAAACAAAGGATAAATATCAAATTGAATTTCTAGTATGAGATAGCAATGCTTGAAACTATTGAATTGTGAGCAAATGAATGTATAACTTTAAATAGAATTATTAGTGTTAGATAGCAATACTTGAAATCATATAACTGTATGCAAACATGTGTGTTTTTGCTTATTTAGAAATAAACTATTTGCTTTCAAATATATATATATATATAAAGTTATTTGGAATTAAATAACACAAGGCTTGATATGCCATAAAATACAACCTAATTTTATCACAATGACATGAATAACTGCATAGTAGTTATATGAAAATGTGTCCTCAAAAATGAATTTTTAAAAAAAGTCATCTTTGCAGCCATTTTTCTTATATAATGCAGTGATTTGATTTAGTAAAGTTTGTTGGTTTTACAACTTATTTTTTCCTTGGACAAATTATTTGCTAATCTTTTGGTATTATAAACCTATTGTAATACTAATGATAATATTCAGGATAATGGAGTATTTTTTTTTTTATCAGGTATAGTTAATTTTCTTCTAAACCAACCTAGGGTTTAATTATTTTTTGTGGAACCTTTAAACTAACAATTATTAGGTATTATTTATTGCCAAACTCTATGGTACTGAAACTGCAGCAATCTAAAAATAGTTATACTCTGCATATATATTCATAAAAATTTAATTTTGGCTACAGTTTCAATGCTGTAGAGTTTGGTAATAAATAACACCTTATAATATCCTTGATTGTTTAATGTTTCACAAAAAATTATAAAATCTTAGTTTGGTCTAGAAAAAAAACTAACTCTTTATAAAAATTATTTAGGTTGTTCTTTGTTTATAGTGTAATATTATACAGTAAAAATGGATATTATTTGATGTTATTCATTACCAAACTCTACAATATTGAAACCCTATAAACAGAAATGAAATTGCAGCACCTATATATATAATTACAATAGTCACCTTTTCATAGAATTTAAAATCGATAAAACAATGACTATACATAAAAGTTGTACTCATGTAATGAAAGTTGAGAGCAGTAGTATAAATAGCCATGGTGAATTTGGTGGCTATAAGTCTACTGATTCTGTAGTTATGTGATGTCAGACAGATGGGTGGAGAGGAAAAGAAAAAAAGATATGATTTAAGACATATAATAAATAGCAAACTATATTTCAGTTGGATAGAAAGATAACATTTGGATGGTGTTATTTTACTGGGTGCTTCATGTTTTTTCCTTCCTTTTTAATGAATCAGTTTTCAGAAAAAAGTTCAAACATTTAAGAAAAAAAATTTGCACCATTTCTCACACCCAAAATATCTTGTGAAAACTTAATTGAATCTTATTTAATGAGATGTTATATTTGCTTGTTTATATATATGTATTTACCAACCGCTCCACATGGGCAGGATGTGACACAAGGTTAATTTTTTAAGTAGTTGAAGAAGGTTTGAATTCAGAGCTTTCCTTTTCCTAGACTGGTTACCTAACAAAGGCTGGAGAACCCAGTCTGCCCTAATATTTACCCATAGCTGGAGGGAGAATAATTGGATTCATACCTTTCTTAAGGTATTAGGGTTATGTGAAATGCTATCAGCCTTGTCCAGGATTTGAATTTGTATTGCTGGGTCCATTTTCTACAACAATAACCATTACATCATAAGCATCTACATTGCAAGGAAAATATTTTTTTAATTAAGAATTATTTAGCTCTGTGTGTGTATATATATATATATATATATATATATATATATATATATAATGTCTTTTTTTTTTTTTTTTTTATTATAGATAATATATACTTGTGTGTGTGTGTGTGTGAGTATATATATATATATATATATATATATAAGGTATGTCGGTCCTTTATTTTTTATTTTATATTTTTTTTTTTAGATATTATATACAGATGTATGTGTGTGTGTATATATATATATATATATGTTTGTGTGTGCATACATCTTTATATATATATATGTGCGTTGCATGCACATGCTCTCCAGGGGAGGTTGAGCACTCTGGTGAAGGAGTTAATGGTTGCCACTTACATAATGTAGGGCATTACTAAGGAATTGAGCACTTCAGTATCCAATAGCATGAAATCTAAACAAACATACATTAATACATATATACATTAAATTTCTGAGCTGACGTTGAGTCACAGGTTTGGCTTAGGAGCACCCTAGGTATGACACTGAATTACACCTGGTAGTGAGAATCCAGTCCTGGAGCTCTGAAGAGAGTGTGTAGTCATCTCTTCATTGTCATTACTCCCAGGTCCACTCCAACTTGTAGAATAGATCTGTTTAAAAATTTTAATATTCAATAGGAATATTTGATTATAGTTAAATAAAAAAAGGAATGGAAAATTGAAAATATAGTTATGATTACAGTCAAACACTTAAAAATGATTATTACTTTTAATATTTGGACTATTGACCTCATCTTTGTTATAATCACATTTCAGCCGATATATCCTTCGGCCTTCTTCAGGTGTTTCATGTTGAACTCAGGAGTTCACACAGAATTACTGTTCCAATTCTTTTAACCATCACTGGGTACAAGTGTTAAGCTATAGTAAGTGTCCCTTATTATTCTCACCTGTTGTTGGTATTGAACCTGCAACCTCCAGATGATTTCACTCAAAAGTACCTTCCAGCCAAATACCTTTTATCCACTGCACCATGTGTCCACGCCGGACAACTCAGTGAATTTTGGGGACTTATAAACCTAATGTGTCCATCACTTCATGGGATACTTCTCTCCAATATCATAACAGATTTTTTTTGTTTTTTATCAAGCCTTTTTGATTAAAAATGAATAGAATTTTAACATTAAATAACTTTTAGTTAATATGCTGTTAAATAACCAAATCAATGCTTTTTAGATAGATGAGGATATTTATTTGGTTTGATGGCTGTAGTGAAGTGGGACCAAGGGGGCCTGAAACTATGGGTCCTCAATGTTTGATTTGTTCTGTCATAGCTACCATTTGTGATTCTGTCACTACACATGAGTAGAACAAGCCTTTTTAAGACCATCAGTGATTTGCAAGTGTGAGCAAGTAACTCAATAAAAAGCACGCTGCATGAACGGAGGGCATTCAGGATTTTGGAGCAAGACAGTGGATTTGTTATTGAAGTCAACTGCTGCAACTTACAATGGCATATCAACTTTTAATGGTTATTTAATATAAAATCTTGTTTATACATATGTATATATGATTTTTAAGGGAATAGTTTATGAATAACTTTATTTCTAAATGAGCTACAACTCATTTGTTTGCACACAGTGAAAAGGTTTCAAGTATTGCTATTTAACACTAATAATTCTATTTAATAATAATAATAATCCCTTGTAAAAAATTGAACAAGTTTTATTTGACCCATAAATAGAATGCTCAGAGGTATTACCATTCTGGCCAGAGTGGACCTGAGAGTAGTATTAATGAAGAGGTACTCCATATTGAGCCTCACCATCAGATGCAGTTTAATGTCATATTTCAAATATGTTAGATTCTCGGATAATGTAGTATTTATTATAAAAATGGGGTAGTCTTTGGGTTGTTCTCGACTATGGTTGCCAACTTGACTTATAATTGCCGGGTCATTGGCCTAATCAGTAGTGTTTGCCTATGGTCCGGGAGGCCGGGGTTCAATCCCAGGTCCAGTCATACCAAAGACTCAAAAAAAATGGTACTTGATGCCTAATCAGTAGTGTTTGCCAATGGTCTGGGAGGCAGGGGTTCAATCCCAGGTCGAGTCATACCAAAGACTCAAAAAAATGGTACTTGATGCCGCCTTGCTTAGCACTCAGCACTATAAGGTACAGATCAAGGGTAAAGTGGAGCAATCCTGGAAATGGAGTAGCACCCTCCCCTACACCTTGGTGTAGTAGCTAGTGAAAAGGGAGCCTTTGGGTTGCTAACTTTACTTATTTTTAGTATAATACTCTTGAAAGAATATTTTTATAAAAAATTTTCCTCTCCATCATGTGACGGCTATCTGAAGTTGTTGGTTGCTCTTATAAATGGCCAGCTGAAATAAATTTCTAAGAGCCATATAATGCTTTGTTGAGTTTTTATATATATATAAAAATCACACCAGCCCATTGGCCAAGTGGGTAGAGTGTTTGCCAATTGCCTGGGAGACAGGATTCAATCCTAGGTCAAGTCATACCAAAGACTCAAAAAAATTGTACTTGACACCTCCTTGCTTAACACTCAGCATTATAAGGTATGTATCAAGGGTAAAGTGGAGCAATTCAGGGAAATGGAATAGCACCCTCCCCAACACCTTGGTGTAGTAGCTAATGAAAAGGGAGCCTTTGGGTTGCTAATTTAACTTACTTTTAGTATAGTACTAGGAAACAATGAAAACTTATCCCTCATTTTAAGTTCACATCATTCTTTCTGATACATAATGCTGTTATTTATTTATTTTTTTTTTTCAGCCCAGCTCTGATGAGTACCAAAATGTTGGCATCATTCAAGCGACAATAAAAAGTGGTGCACCTAAAATGGACAATTGTAAATTCCTCAGAAACTACAGTGTTTCATGGGATATCTACGTGGATAATACAACCAAGCACACATTTTACTGTCACAAGGAGAGTGGAAAAACTACTTGGAAACCACCTCGACCAGAAAATGCGCCACCAGATATTCCTGAAGTAAGTTTTAAAAAAAAAATTAAAAAAATTAAATCTTGTACCACTTTTGCCCTATAATAATTATCAACTCTTAGAACCTAATTCCTATGCTCTTTCTCCAGGGTTACTGGCTAAAAAATAACTGAAAATGTAAAAGGCTAAAATTTGTTATTTAACAGCTTTATTAGCTGTATTGTTGCTAGGCATTATTGATGTTGCAATGGGGATTCCCTGGTCAGATTTTAGACAACCCTTGTATGTTTGTGTGTGTGTGTGTATGTATGTATGTATGTATGTGTGTATATATATATATATATATATATATATATATATATATATATATATACTTGTAAGTAACGGCATAAATACTGGCTGCTTGGGTTCTAAAGATTAATTTTCCCTATGTAGTATTTGAAGAAACAGACAATTTGCTTCTAATCACTTGGTTTTCAGAATTAAAGGAACATTATATAAGATAAACCAAATTTTATTGCATACAAAGTATTTAGTTGTGTTTACAGGATATGAATTTTAAATTTTTGGAAAAAAAAAAAAAATTTTTTTTTCTCAAAAATTAAAAATTTTCAAGTATTTATTTATTTTCTTCTAAAATCTTGTTCACAATCAAGAGATTGAAAAAGTAAACTCCTTTATTTGGAAAAGTTGCTAACATGTTTTTTCTATCTTTCTAAAATCTTGTTCACAATTGATTAAGGAGATAGAAAAGGTAGTAATTTACTAAGCTTTCTTTTTTTCTTAGGCCATATGAATGGGGCACCCAATGAGACTCAAACTCACTTGTATAGGTTTGCTAATCTAGATTGTCAACCATTACACCATCAGAAGTGTCTATTCACATTGTTATTAAGAAGAGTTACCAGCACATTTTTTTCCGTTTTTTCTATCCTTCTAAAATCTTGTTCACAATCGATCAAAGATTTGAAAAGGTAGATTCTCATTTTTATCAAGAAGAGTTGCCAGCACGTCTGAACCAAAATAGTCTCTTAAAAAAATGATAGAAAAACATTTTTTCAAGACTAATTTTTGTTGCTTCGCATTAAAAATGTTCCTTTATCCAGGCAATTTATCAGATTAAAAAAAAAAAAATTAATTTATTATTTTCTATTATTTTTAGATATTACATTATAGATACAATGTTAAAATAATCTGACTTTCTGATATACATGTACAAGTTATCTTTTCTTTTTTTCTTGGAATGAGTTTTCATGTCCTTGAAAGTTACTTCCAAATTCTAATTATTTGGGTGTTTTGTCTTATTCCTCTTTTGGAATAAAAAGAAAAATAAGTGTTGATTAACAAAAAAAAAAATTGTCATCTTGTTAATTTTGCTGTTCTGGCAGACCACGGAATAAAGATAAAAGAAAGCAAAAAGATAGACAAAATCTTTAACCTTATCACACATATATATATATATATATAATTTGGTGTTAAATAACATACAAGGGTTGATATACCATAAAACCCAACCAACCAACTTTAATCTTGCCAAAGAACTGAAAAACCATGGGGTAACAATTGTAGTTGATGCTCTTGGAATGGTCCCTAAAGGCTTGGAGAAGAGACTGGAAGAATTGAGATCATCCAGACTACTGCATTGTTAAGATCAAATAGAATACTGAGAAGAATCCTAGAGACCTGAGGAGACTTGGTGTCATTCAGACTCCAGTGAAAGGCCACCTGTATTAGCTGGTGGAAAAAAAAAAAAAAAACTTGCAAGGAATGAAAATGATAATTATTATCATTATTATTTGTAACCGAAAATCTGAATATTTCGTAAACCAAAAATAAGTACACCCTAAAATTCTATCTTGTAAGTATACTTTTCAAGCTTGAAAAGCAAGAATTTTAAGTATATTTTAAAATTCTAAAATTCTATACTGTAAGTACATTATCAAAGCAAACTTGATATTTTTTATTACTGTGTTTTAATGTGATAGATTTTGGCAATAAATAATACCTAATATGTTTCAATCACAGAATGTTTTACTATGAATAATGAAATAGTGGTGGTGGGGGGACCCAATGGCATAGTGACTAACATGCTGAACTGCAACATTGTAGTAAGCAAGTTCAAACTCCAGCTGGACTATTACATTTATTTTGGGACTAATATTCTTAGCAAAGGTATTACTGCCTCCCCCTAATATCTACCCGGCTATGGGTTAAATAGTAGCACTACTGTTCTTCTACAAGGATGGCTTTGGCCATTAAATAACCGACAAAGGTTGATATGCCATTAAACAAAGAAACCAAACCAAATAAAATGTTGGTATCTCTGCTTTATGAAGAAATTAATATTTCATAAAAAAGATATTTGTAGGTGTGTCTTTATTTAATGGGTGATGCTGTATTTGCAAAAATGAATAAAAATTGTTTCCAAAGAGGCTCTCAGATACTTACCAAATTTTTCTTTTTAAAACTATTTTTTTTGTGAATTTGTCATGCTAATTTTTCTGTATCTATAAAAAAAAATGAAGTAAAGTTGGTGAAAGTAGTTGAGGGCGACCAGAAGGCTCCCATTTCAATAGCTTCCACACCGAGGTGTAGGGGGATGGCACTACTCCTTTCCCTGGATTGCTCCACTTTACCCTTGATACATACCTTATTTTGCTGAGTGTTAAGCAAGGAGGTATCAAGTACCATTTTTTAAAAAGTTTTTGGTATGATGTGACCTGGGATTGAACCCAAGTCTCCCAAACCATTGGAGAACACTTTACCCACTAGGCCAATATTTTAGGACAAAAAAAGAAATGTTTCATGAAAACATTTTCTCTCATCTTTTTTTTTTCTCTGGCCTTGCTAGTTACATTTGCTTGTTATTTTCTGTTTATAAAAATTTTAAACAGAATTGTGAGAATTTATGAATTACAGTGTGTTCGCCAATGGTCCGGGAGACATGGGTTCAATCTAAAAATGGTGCTTGATGCTTCCTTGCTTAACACTCAGCAATATAGGTACATATCAAGTGTAAAGTGGAGCAATCCAGGGAAAGGAGTAGTGCCCTCCCCTACACCTCGGTGTTGTAGCTATTGAAAAGGGAGTCTTCTGGTCGCCCTTGACTACGGTTGCCAACTTTATTAGAATTGACCAGTTGTGAAGCATTCATACCAAGCCAAAAATTATAAAAAGTGTCAGATGATTGGAATCTCAAAAAGTTGTCACTTGATCCCAGGTGACTAAAGAAGTGGATAAATACACATAATTTAGCACCCACATTTACTGATGTTTGCATAAACTAGATGTGATACAAGGTCAATTTTTAAGTAGAGTAAAGCTGGTTTGTATTCAGTTTTCCTTTTGGTTGCCTTAACAAGTCTAAAGAACTTGGCCTGCTCTACTATTTTCCTGTAGATTGGGTAGCACTCAGTGAAATGCAAACTAACTCTTCTTTGGACTTGGGTCACTGATTCGATTGAAAATAGCTATCACACTTAGTATGTCTCCAAATTTATCGATGTCAGGTCAGCTATTTTAGTGGATTTCCAAACTGTCTTTGTGTAAAAGACGGTTTGGAAATCTTTGCTTTTTCTAAAGTTTCTGTTGAAACATTAAAATCCCGAAAACTTGTCTGCTCTATAATTCTCCAGGTTTGCAACTCTCTTAAATTCAGAATGCAGGTCAAGATGAACTTTGATCTATCAGTTGGCTGGGGCTGTTGAATATACTGACTGCTTCTCTGCAGAAGGGTTAAGACTCCCTCTTATGAGTGTCCTAGATGTGACACTAAACAATCTGATGGTGAGCTTCCAGTAATCCTGGAGCTTTGGGGAATGCAGAGTACCCCTTCATTGCGATTGCTCCAAGGTCCACTCTGTTGTGTACTTATGCTAAACTGAATTGCTTGAAATAGGACTGTTTTGATATTTAAACTGCATACTTATTCTAAACTAAACTGTTTGAAATGGAACTGTTTTTGTATGCTAAACTAAATTGTTTGAAATAGAACTGTTTATTTTGTATAAAGATGGATTTGGCATTAAATAACATACAAAGGTTGATATGCCATAAAACTCAAATAAACCAAACCAATTCTACTTGTCACCTGTCCATCATATCTCCTCACTTCTGCTAAGTTGTCAGGTGTTGATAGTGGGAACCATTGCATAAAGGTTTTTCTTGGAGGAGAGGAAAAAAAAACATTGAAGAAAACAGTTTTAGCCTGATGGAAAATTTGAACAAAGATTTCTGATAAAGAAGAGAAAAAAAATCAATAAAATGTTTTTCACAAGGTTATAGAAATGAGGCTAACATGGTTACTTGTACCTGGAATTAGTTTAGAAATTATTTGAAAATACTGACTGCCAGACATGCCGAGCAGTCTATAATGAGAGTTACCTAACATTATCTTAATACAAAACTAGCAAAGATACCTGGTCTTCATTGGGTGAAGAGAGATTTTTAAAAAAAGTATAAAAAACAACAATAAATAATTCTGTTGGGTATTTCACCAAGATTCTATGGATACAAAAATATGAACATAACAAAATTTTGATTTGTTTCTGAGAGTCTCTTTGCACACAATACTTTTTGTTCTTTCATCTTTAGATAGTATGTACAGTCCTTCTTTACTTTTTTGAGGACAGCCAACATACTGCTGGTTATGCAATAAATCTATCCTACCATATAAGTTAAAAAATCATGTATATATTTACCCAACCCCTCTGCACAAGCTGGATGTGACATAATGTCAGTTTTAATGAGCTTGAAACCATATATATAATTTACCAACCTACCTACTTTTCCATATGGGCAGGATGTGACACAAGGTCAATTTTAAATGGAATTTAATAGGTTTAAATTCAGAATTTTCCTTCTCCTAGACTGGTTGTCATATGAAGCTGAAAGGAGAATAATGGGATTTATAACTTTCCTAATGGTATTAGAGCTGTGTGAAATATAAACAGTGTTTTCCAGGTTTTAACTCTGGTTACATTTCCTAAAACAGTAGCCTACTATGAGCACCTCAAAAAATCATGTACTTTATATTAAAGGCAGCGGTCGTGTCGATACTGCTGTAAGGATGCACCACTTGGACACTAACAAAACAGCTGAAGAAGCTAGACGGCAATTACACAAAAATGTTGCGAGCAATATTGAACAAGTCCTGGCGGCAACACCCAACAAAGCACCAACTATATGGCCACCTGCCTCCCATCACGAAAACTATCCAAGTTAGATGAACCAGACATGCAGGACACTGCTGGAGAAGCAGATGAGCTCATAAGTGATGAACTCCTATGGACCCCCACATATGACCGAGCAAAAGGAGGATGACCAGCTGGAACATACATACAGCAGCTATGTGAGGGTACAGGATGTAGCCTTGAAGACCTGCCAGAGGCAATGAACGATCGGGAAAAATGGCGAGAGAGGGTCAGGGATATACGTGCTAGCGGCATGACATGATGATGATTATAATAAAGTCTCTCTCTCACTCCTGTTTGATCAAATCATCCATTTGGAACTTAGAAAACTCTGACTGCATTTCCTGCAGAAGGATACCACCAGTAAAAAATTGGATGTGTCCTAGGTGTGACACTAAATGACATCTGATGATGAGGGTCTAGTACTGGAGTTCTGGGGAGTGAGGAATCATTTCTTTATATTCAGAGTGGTAGTACCATTTAGGGTCTCCTCTATTGGTCAAATAGATCTCTTTTAAAATTATTAGTATTAGATAGGAATACTTGATACCATATGATCATATATAAATTATTGCATAAGGAATACCTTCTTGAAGCTAAAATTGTTTACAAATGATTATTATTACTTAGTTGAAACCATATAATAGATTGAAATACATGACACCGTATAATTTTGTACAAATTATATTAGATAGGAATACTTGAAACCATATAACTGGATCATTGGTATCAAGAATAGTTACATGAGCCTACAGTTGTTTACAAAGGATTAGGACCATTTTCATTACTTGAAACTATATTATTGCTTGCAAAAAAGACTGGAATTAGCATTAAATAACCCAACGAAAACCAAGCAACCACACAAATTATTAGTTTGAAACTCTATTGCTTTGGAGTTATCAAAATTTCAGATGTAACAGAGATAACTATGTAAGGCTTATCACTCTTTCATAAATAAGAGTATTACTATCATCATGGCCCACTTTTAAAACGTGAATGTGTTTTCTTATATATATTTGATTCGACATGTTTTTGTATTTTATTATGTCATCATTGTTAAAATGCCCTAAATTAGACAAAGCAATTTCCCATCCAATTCGTAACATGATGATTTTGTAGGGTTCTCATTTATGTTGTACGTTACTTTGGAATCATCAAAATTTGATATATATATAATCTACGTTATATCTAAAATTTTGATGATTCCAAAGTAGATATAACGTATGCGTATATATATATATAAACTTTGGAATCATCAAAATTTTAGATATAATGTAGATTTTATATATATATATATATATATATATATATATATATATATATGATCTACATTATATCTACTTTGGAATCATCAAAATTTTATATATATATATATATATATATAATTTTGATGATTCTAAAGTAATGTACAACATAAATGAGAACCCTACAAAATTATCATTATGTTACCCCTCCACTTTGGCAAGATGCGACATTAGGTCAATTTTAAGTGGAATTTAGTCTTTGAATTCAGTATTTTCCTTGTTGATCATTTACCATACCAAAGTTAAAGAAATCAGTCTGCCCTACTATTTACCAATAGGTGGTGAAAGAATAATTTGATTTATACCTTTCCCAAGAGTATTAGTGCTATGTGAAACACAGCCTTGTCCAGGATGGGAACTTTGGTTGATTTGTCCATTTCCATACAACAGTAACTATTACTTGATGAATGCTTGAAACTATACAACTGTGTGCAAATAATTATTTATATTAAGAAGAATTACTTGAAGCTATAATTGTTTTAACTGCCTCATTGTCCAAGTGGGTAGAGTGTTTGCCAATGGTCCGGGAGACCTGGGTTCAATCCCAGGTCGCGTCATACCAAAGACTTTAAAAATGGTACTTGATACTTCCTTGCTTAACACTTGGCAATATAAGGTACATATCAAGGGTAAAGTGGAGCAATCCAGGGAAAGGAGTAGCGCCCTTCCTTAACCTCGGTGTTGTAGCTATTGAAAAGGGAGCCTTCTGGTCACCCTTGACTATGGTTGCCAACTTTACTTACTTTATACATTCAGCAACTATGTGAGGATACGAGATATTGTCCTGAAGACCTGCCGAGGGCGATGAACGATAGGGAAAAGTGGCGAGAGAGGGTCAGGGATATCCGTGCTACCAGCACAACATGATGATGATGATGACAAATCATTATTATTATTAGTTATCATAAACCATATAATTGCTTATAAATTGTTAGCATTAGATAGGAATACTTGATACTATGTAACTGTATACAAATTAATAATATTAAGAAAAGTTACTGAAAGCTATAATTATTTACAACTGATTATCATTAGTTGAAACCATATAATTTCTCCCCCCCAAAAAAAACAAACCCCCAAACCCATTGACTTCAGCATTAAATAACCTAACAAGGTTTGATATACTGTAAAATTGACCAACCTTTTGATCAGAAATGGGATGTTTTGCCATCTGATGATCTCCTATGACCTTAGAGGTCTTATTCTACTTAGGAGCTGTAGTCTATTCTTGTCAAAGTCAGTATTGTCCATAGTAGACTGACTGTTAGGAGGAAGGAGCAGTTTGTAATTTATGCTGAATTCTAAAACTGAAAGACTCTCTGGTACCAGTCTGATGCTTAGAGCTACAAATACTGGAACTGGTGTTTGTTGACTTGGAGAAGTCAGACATATGTGTTATTAGTTTCTCTTACTGGTTGTTTCTTTTTTTTTTTCCTCTTCATTAAGCTGTGTTCTTCATCTAACAACCATCTCTCTGACATGCAATGTCAAGCGTACATCACTGCAAGCTTCTCCTCATTCTTCGTGTATTATTGATTTTTTTCTACTGAGAGAAAAAACCTGTCATTATTCAGAGAACAACAAGAATTTGTAATGTAGTTTGAATAAATAAATGGATAAAGAAAAAGACCGAGTGAAAGAAATATAAAAAACATCACACCTAATCAAGAAAAATGTTTAACATCATCTTGCATGTATATGACATGTATGTATTTATCCAACCACTCCCCCATGAACAGAATGTGACATAAGGTCAGTTTTTAAGCAGTTTAACAGCTTTAAATTCAAAGCTTTCTTTCTTCTTGACTTGTTGCCAAAGTTAAAGATACAAGTCTGCCCTACTATTTACCCATAGTTGAAGGGTGAATAAGTGTATGCGTAACTTTCCTTATGTGAAATGCCAACACCCTCATCCAAGATTTTAACTTGGGTTGCTATGTCCTTTCCCTAAAATGATAACTACTGCACTACCAGCACATTTTTAGAAATGAACTTTAGCTCGAAGCATTGAACTGGTACTGGACAGACTTCCTGTGCTTAAATTCAATATAAATTTCAGATTACCCCTCCCTCCTTACAGTCAGTCTTGTATAGACAATATTTGGATCATTAAGTCATACTGATAACACATTCCCTTGATTTTTTTTTTTTTTCTCTTTTTTTTTCTCTCTCTCTTTCTCTCTCTCTCTTCATCCATTTCTATTGTCTATTACTCCTGGCACATCCTCTAGACTGCATCCATTGTCCAGACAGAGCTGATATATGTAAATCTTTGCTGGTCAACCAACACTGGTGTGTTCATGTGTTCATAGGAGAATATCACTAATGAGTTTGTCCGAACTTCACCAGCAGTATCCAGCATGTCTTGCTTGGATGGTTTGTAAGATGGGAGGCAAGTGGTTGTACAACTGTTGTTTTGTGGGTTGCTGCTTTCAGGATTTGTTCAAAGCAGCATGTAGAATTCTTGCCATTTAGCTTTTTTTCCCCAAGTGTTTTCTTAGTACAGGTGGTGCAACATACAGTAGCACAGCTTTTTTTCCCCCAAGTGTTTTGTTAGTACAGGTGGTGCAACCATACAGTAGCACAGCTTTTTTTCCCCCCAAGTGTTTATTAGTACAGGTGGTGCAACCATACAGTAGTACTGACATAACCACAGCTTGGAAAAATTCCTGTTTTATCATAGAGATCAGTTTTCCATATGATAAATAACCTGTTAATAGCAGTTCATGCCTTCCCAATGTGTATGTTGACATCATTTTCAGTAGATGAGATATTGCTGCCAAGATATGTTAACTGGTCTACTAATTTCAGACACTTGTCACTAAAAGTGGAGATGGCTCCCTCTTGTTTAAAACATGAAAAGAGGTGTTATGCATTTGGTGGTGAGGTTTCAGATCTGATCATTACTCCCAGATCCACTTTGAATCAGAGTAGTAGTTTTAGGTGTTTCAGGTTCTGTATTGACTTGTATATTATTATAATCATAATGTTTGTCTCTCCTTGTCAACAGGACTTGGATTCCACTGATTATATCCACTGCAGAGAGGTAAGACCCCCCCCCCAAGAGGTGTTCTGGATATGACACTAAACTACATCTAGTGATTAGGTTCCAGTTCTAGAGCTTTGAGGAATGCAGAGTACCCCTTCATTGACATGATCCCTAAGTCCATTCTGATTGGTAGTATCTATTAGGATCCTACCTATAGGCCAAATAGATCTGTTTGCAAATTATTTGTATTAGATAGGAATACTTGATATCATAACTCTTAAGTACATGAAAAATATAAATGTACATATTTCCCTAACCTCTAGAAACAAAATTTATGTTACAGTGTCTTATCCAGGGCACCAAAGAGAAGTTTGAAGGGAATAATGGCCATTATCTATATTTTTACAGCATAAGCAATTAAGAAATAACACATCATATCCAGTAATAAGATTTGTGTTACATAATGTTATCAATATATATTTAAATGAGTGATACTTTGTATCGATGATTAGTCTATTTAGTCTTAGGCTGTCAAGAGTATTGGCCTTAAAAATTTTAGAACAACATCCTGTAGATTATAGACAGAAGAATATCACACAGATTAGACAGAACAATATCAGATGAAGGTCTTGTGCTGTAATAAAATTCACTTGAAAAACTCCAGAAAATGGATTGGGTGAAATTTTTTGAAAATCCAACAAAAAATATCAATAATAACAAAAAAAAAATGACCCAGCTGTTGTTATTTACTAAGATTTGTTTAGTCTGGCACACAGGCTTTAGGCTGCTACAGTACCTGCTGTTACCAAGTGGTCACCCATTTAAGTACTGAACAGGCTTATTGTTGCTTAAATTTGTTGATATAATAAGAACTGTTGCTTTTAGTTAGTTTTTCATGGGTTGAAATAAGTTTCCTGCAAAATATGGAAGAATAAGCAAATAACACTTATGATTTTGCAGGTGGAATTAAAGATAATTAACAGTAATTGAAAATTAAATTATATGCATCACATTACCTCTGATGTTTGTGTTTATAATTATTAACCTCCAAAATAAATTTTAATGAAATTCAATTAGTTTATCCTATTAAATTATAATAATTCCTTTTTGCATTATTAAATTATTTCGGTTAATGTCATCTTTCAAGACCAATGATAATCAGTAAGGAATTCAACTGAAACAATAGAAAACAAAACAATTTACAATAAGCAAAACATTTCATAAGATGATAGATGTATTGGCCCACTCGCTCTTTCATTCAAACAAAAGCAGCTGAATGCTATTAGCACTTGCTTACTAGAGTTTTTATCCAAATTCACTCTATACTTCATCAGTAAGTGTCATATCATTTCATTGTTGAGATGACTGCAAGTTGAATTCAACATATAGTATAGTACTTACTCAAATTTAGTCCATGTTTCGTGGAGTATCTTATCATTTCAATGAGGGAAGAGATGACTGCAAGTTGAATTCTACATATTAGACAGAATTTCAAAGTGGAATCTCAGCTTACAATTTCTAAGTGTTCATTCCAGTAGGTATACTGAGTTTTTCAAAAGTGCTGTATGATACAAATAATGATTTTAACTAAAAGGAATTTTTAAAAATAGATATTTACAATTTTTAACAGATTTTGAAAGATGCTTTCAGTATTGATCTTTCTCTTTCACCATATCACAAGCAGCTAAATGCCCTTGGTACTGACTAAAGTCTTTACCCAAATTCATTCCATGTTTTATCAGGAAGTGTACTATCATTTTATTGTGAAAAAACTGCTGCAAGTAGAGATTTTCAAACGCAAATATCTGCTTAGAAGTTTTTAATGTTCATTACAATAAGTTCACCAAGTTTTCTTAAAGTTGGCGCCAGGCCTTTGGACTGGCTGGTTATATTTGTTTGACTAGACACGGTCTCTGAGGACCATACCCCCATGCAATACTAATTGCATTTCACATAGCACTAATACCCTTGGGAAAGGTATGAATCCAATTATTCTCCCTCCAGCTATGGGTAAATAGGACAGATTAGGTTCTTCAGCCTTGGTGAGGCAACTAGTCTAGGAGAAGGAAAACTCTGAATTCAAATCTGTTAAACTCTGCTTAAAAATTGACCTTGTGTCATATCCTGCCCGAGCGGAGGGGTTGGTAAATATGATACCCCCATGCTTTATCTGCTTGCAAGACTGAGTTTATTGTTAGGTGTCTGAAGTGCTCCATTTGGGGAATGCTGACACGGTCAAGTATTTTTCCACCTGCTGTGCATTAGTCTCAATTTGTGTACAGCCCTCATTATAAAATGGCCTTGTGCCATATTCTGACTAGGTGGGAGGTCAGTTAAATACCTGTCTTCCTAAAGTGTTGTATGATAGAATTAAAGTAGATAACATGTTAAAAATCTAATAAAGATATTTAAAATTTCTTGTGAAATAATTCTTATATAGTAAACAGTGCATATTTTGCTTCTTAGGAATAAACTCTTCCTTGAAACTGATCCATCTCTGGATTGTCAGAGTTTCTTTTAAATTCTTGGTATGTGGGTATCAAATGCACTCCTACAAAAATAGGTATGTAGGCTTAAAAGCTTCTTAACTTTGATTATTTTTTTTTTATGGCATAATGGGTTATTTTATGCCAAAACCATCCTTGTAGAAGAACAGCAATGATACCATTTACCCATAGCTGGGGGAATAAGGGGGTTCAATACCTTCCTTAATGATATTTGTCTCAAAATGAATGTAATTGCACAACTGGAATTTGAACTTGCTTACTTCAAGACTGCAGTCCAGCACTTTATCCATGATGCCACGGTTTCCTTTGAATGCCAGAAAATTAGAAACATTAAACTTCAAATTATGAATAATACATTGGTAGTTTCACTGAAGACAGGTACGATTGACCACTTTGCCACTGATTTTTTTTTTGCTAGCCTACTTGGCTGGCGCTGTAGAATATTTGTTTGATTGATTTGTCAATACTCTTGGAACTATTTAAGATTGTTGACTTGTTTACAAATCATATATATCTCATATATATATGAATAAACCAAATTTGGCATTAAATAACCTACAATGGTTGATATGCCATAAAACCCAACCAAACCAAATCATATATCTCATATATATGAATAAACCAAATTTGGCATTAAGTAACCTACAATGGTTGATATGCCATAAAACCCAACCAAATCATATATATTAAATATATATGATTTGGTTGAGTTTTATGGCATATCAACCCTTGTAGGTTATTTAATGCCAAATCCGCTTTATACATATATATATATTAAATATATATATATATAAAGCGGATTTGGCATTAAATAACCTACAAGGGTTGATATGCCATAAAACCCATCCAAACCAAATCATATATATCTCATATATATGAATAAACCAAATTTGGCATGAGATAACCTATAATGGTTGATATGCCATAAAACCAAATGAAATCAGATTTTTTGCCAATGCATAAAAACAAGTAAACTTGGGTTTGGTGCATAAGCGGTTAGAGATTTATTACTCACCTGTTTCTATTGTCAGTGAATTCTTTTACCTGTGTTTTATGTCAGCATATTTGTCATTTGTGCTGCTTGCTTTGATGTTGAGTTAAACTGTTCCACTCATCACAGGACGTTAGGTAATTTATAAAGAAGGCACAGTGTTCAGTTAAAACTTTTGAAGAAAAAAGAAATCCTCAGAGATATATATATATATATATATATATATATGATACTTGAAGCTCTTGTTTCTAAGTACACATATTTAGTTATAATAATGTGTGTAGGTGCAAGCATATGTGTATGTATACATATTGCCATAGTATATATGTATATAGGTGCAAATATATCTATATGAGTATGTGCGTGTATGGCCATCATGTATGTGCGTGTGTGTAGAAATGGTGGATTTTGCAAACACGACAAGATGAAAAAAAATAAAATGAAAAAATGGATAAACTAAACACGGACAATGGATTCCAATTTGATATTTCATCTTTCTTCATTCTGATGAAGTCTTGAATTAAAAACGAAATCTCAAATTGGAATCCATTGTCAGTGTTTAGTTTATCCACAGGAATACATTGCTTATGAGTTTGTCTTTATTTCTCCCACATGTCTGATTCGTCTAACTTTGATAGTTTTTGAGATAGGTGGTTGGTGGCTGTACAGTTGCTGTTTTGTTGGGTGTTGCCTCCAGGACTTGTTCAATACAGCTTGCAGCATTCTTGTGTAGTTGCCGTCAAGCTTTTTCTCCATACATTTAGTTGGCGTCTATGTGGTGCATCCATACAGCAGTATCGACATGACTGCTGCTTGTAAAAACTGCATTTTATTTTAACAACCAGTTCTGACTTCCATATGACTGATAGCCTATCGATAGCTGTCCATGCCTTTAGTAGTCGCGTATTGATGTCATTCTCGGTTGATGAGAAGCTGCTTCTGAGGTAGGTGAACTTGTTCACTAGTTTCAGAGGACCACCCTTCAATGTGGAGAGGTCGCCTCTTTGATTAAAGCACATGTATTCTGTTTTGTCTGCATTGACATGGAAGCCTATGCCACATGCTGCTTGTTCCAGACTATGTAGCAGAGTTTTGGCTTGGACGGGTGAATTTGCCAGAAGTGCTGTCATTGGTGTAGTCTGCGCCCGTAATAGTTTGTGCTGGGTATCTTCTACTTCTTTCCTTTGCCAGCTTGAAACCGTTTTCTTTCATTAAATCTATATGCATTCTAAGCATATCATCTAGGCAGATAATAAACAGGTATGGGGCTAGTGTATCTCCTTGCAGCACACCTGCTACAATGTCAAAGTAGTCTGTGTCTCCATCTGGTGAGTGGACTTTTACTTTTGTGTTTTTATATAACATCATTATCTTTGGGGAGGCTGTAAGCAAGAAGTATTTGCTCCATCTTCCCTCTGTGTACAGAGTCAAATGCCTTGCAAGGTATTAGTATGTTTAAATACTATCAATTAGGATAGGATTTGTACTTTTCTGAAAGGAGCACATCTTTTTTGAAAGCATCTCGCTTACATGTTACCCCATCTATAACATCACTTATGATACTGATATTTAAAAGATATGATTGGTGACTTTTGTGTCTAACGGATTCTGGGGAGGGGAGGTTCTGATTTTAAATGAATAAAATTTTAATTAATTTGTTTTAGACTTCTAAGAATATAAGAAAATAAAAATAATTGCTTCAGTCCAAGAATGTAACTTGTAAAGAGCAATCATGAACAACAAAATCAATGTACCACTGTACAAAAAATAAATAAAACCAACTTTTTTGTTGGATACTGGAACAAGATACATTATTTGCTTCATTCTTTGTTGTATTTCTTGTGGTTTAATAATTTTTTAAAATGACATTTTTTGAAAATTAATGTATTCACTTAGTGATGGCCTCAGATTGAAACTAGATAAGATTGAGAAATAACTTTTTTTTTTTTTTTAAATTTTTTGTAATGTTTTTGTTACTTACATATATATTTATGTAGGTACTATTTACCCAACCCCTCCGCTCGGGCAGGATATGACACAAGGTCAATTTTAAGCGGAGTTTAACAGGTTTGAATTCAGTTTTCCTTCTCCTAGACTAGTTGCCTCACCAAGGCTGAAGAACCTAGTCTGTCCTACTATTTACCCATAGCTGGAGGGAGAATAATTGGATTCATACCTTTCCCATGGGTATTAGTGCTATGTTAAATGCAATCAGTCTCGTCCAGGATTTGAACTCGAGTCGCCGTGTTCATTTCCCTACGACGATAACGACTACACCACGGGCACCTCCACCTATATATTTATGTAGGTGTTTGTGGTATAATGGTTTCTATTGTAGGAAATGCACATGGTGGCCTGGGTTCAAATATTGGGTGAGGTCACTTGCATTTCACATAGTGCTAATACCAGTGAGAAAAGTATGAATCCAACTATTCTCCCTCCAGCTATGAGTAAATAGTAGACTGGACTCTCTAACCTTTGTGAAGCAACCAGTCTAGGAGAAGGAAAACTCAGAATTCAAACCCCTTAAAATCCACTTAAAATTGACCTTGTGTCGCATCCTGCTTGTGCAGAGGGGTTGGAGGCCCATTAGTTCAAGAGTCTGGAGATCAATCCCTGGTTGTCATACCAAAGACTAAAATAATGGTACTTGATGCCTCATTTCTTAACACTCAGCATTATAAGGTACAGATCAAGGTAAGTGGAGCAGTCCAGAGAAAGGTGTAGTGTCCTATCCTACACCTTGGTGTTTTAGCTGTTTAGAAGGGAGTCTTCATGTCACTGTCAACTACGGTCAGCCAACTTATATATATCTTGTTTGCTATATTCATTAATATGTGCTCAATATCATTGATATCTAAGTTAGGATAGTTTAGAAATACTGTCAATTTCTCACCTATCCAACCATCAGTCTAATAATCTATAATGATCACATTGGTGAGAAACTGACAGTTATCATGCACCATTGACTCTGTCTTATGCCATTCTAACTTTAAGTATGTATGTATATTCACTAAATAAAAAAATATTTTGAAATAAGTTGCTTTTGAAATAACTATATCATCTGTAAATGTTATGCCGAAATCCTATCCTCCAATTATTCTAGCTTCCCATCTTGCTCATAAGTTCCACTCTCTTTCTGTATCTGCATATACATAAAGATATATATGTGTACCCACACATAACAACATATTAATGAACAAGAAGGAAGGTTCTAGAAGGGTGAAATTTTATATCTCATCTGACAGATGTTGAATTCAGACGAAAAAAAAAATTATTATTGGTCACTAAAAGTTCACAGGCCTCTTTTTCTGAACTTGCAAGCTGGTATTTAAATGTGAGAATGAACTAGTAGCACCAATTTTTAAAGGGATTTATGCTTTTATTTTGACAATTATTATTAATCTTATTCAATATTGCTATTGTTCATTTTATTATTTAACTAAAAGGGTTTCTATAAATAAAAAAAATGACTATTATTTTGATATGGATTGTCACTCAGAACTTAGGGGCAGTGTATAGTATCTGTGCACTTTGCCTAGTATCCTAATGGCAATCCTTGGCAATTCTGCTTAGGATCAGTATAGTATCTGTGTATTTTGCTATGGTATAAGTGTCACTTCTCTGTCTAGGATTTGAGTGTATGTATTTACCCAACCCCTCCAGGATGTGACATAAGGTTAATTTTAAGGGAAGTAAAGCTGGTTTGAATTTAGTTTTCCTTCTCCTAGAATGTTTGTCTAACCAAAGCTAACGATCATAGTCTACCTATTTATCCATTGTTGGGGAAAGAACAGATTCATGCCTTTCCTAAGGCAAAAGTGAAAAGCAAACAGCCTTGTTCAGGATTTGAACTCTGGTCTCTGATTTCATTTTGTATGACAATAACAGTTGTGCTTATGATAGAGCTCATTTGTTTGCTCATAGTTCAATGGTTACAAGTATTCCTACCAAACATTAATAATTCTATTTATCAAGTATTCCTATGCAATATAAATAGTGTGCACACAGTTATATGGTCATTGTCGTTGTCAACTACTACTACTACTAATCCTTGCTTAGTGTGGTACAAAAGCAAATAATGCTAGGAATTCATGTAAGAATTTTTGAGAAAAATTGCTGTAAAGAATATTTTGAATATGTGAAAAGCCAGAAGTTGTGTGAAATTATACCAATGGATATAAAATTTGACAACAAACAAAGCCTGTTTAATAGAATACATTGCTATAAATTTTAGGATATAATAACTTGCTCAGGGCCTAACCTACCTTAATCACTTATTGCTGTAAAAAATATGCTTCATTTTTTTCACTCTTACTGTAAAAACATGAAACTGCATCTGGTGGTGAGGTTCCAGTCCAGGAATTTTGTAGAGTAGGTTGCCATTACTCCCAGGTCCACTCTGACCCAGAGTGGTAGTAACTGTTATAGTCACATTTATCCGTCAAATAGATTTGTTAGAAAATTATTCATATTCAATAAGAATACTTGATACCTTACAACTGTTTGCAAACAATTGATTATTATTGAATAGGAATAGTTACTTGGAACCATATAAATGTGTATAAACTTTTTGTGTTAGATAGGAATACTTTAAACCATATAATTGTGTATACATATTTACCCAACCCCTCCGCTCAGGCAGGATATGACACAAGGTCAATTTTTAAGCGGAGTTTAACAGGTTTGAATTCAGAGTTTTCCTTTTCCTAGACTAGTTGATTCACCAAGGCTGAAAAACCTAGCCTGCCCTACTATTTACCCATAGCTGGAAGGCAAATAATTGGATTCATACCTTTCCCAAGGGTATTAGTGCTATGTGAAATGCAACCAGTCTCGTCCAGGATTTGAACTTGTGTCACTGTGTCCATTTCCTACGACAATAACCATTACACCATGGGTACCTCCATATAATTGTATATAAATTATTTGTATTCATGGTAAGACAAGGATAAACTCATAAGGGATGTTCTTCTCTGCAACCCTACATGGCTACTTACCTCCCATCTCTAAAACTATCCAAGTAATATCAACAAGACATACAGAACACTGTTGGAGAAGTAAGGACAAACTCATAAGTAGTATTCTTCTATGGACCCCAACATGTGGATGTGCCAGTGTTAGCTGACCAACAAGAACTTATTTACATCAGCTCTGTACGGACACAGAATGTAGTTTGGAAAACTTGCCAGGAGCGATGAATGATAGGGATGGATGGATGGATGGATGGATGGAGAGAGAGAGAGAGTCAAGAAAATTAGTGTTCTCTGTGTAACTTGTTGCTGCTGTAGTTTGGAAGACCTGTAGGGAGCAATGGATGATAGGGACAGATGGAGAGAGAGACTCGGGGGAAATCAATGCAGTCAGCGTGACTTGATGTTGATTTGTGTTCAGTAAAAATGCTTGAAACCATATAATTATCGATAAATTATTAGTATTAGGTTGAAATACGTGAATCCATAATACTGTGTGCAAATTATTTGTATCAAGAATAGTTATTTTAAGTTGTAATTGTCAATAAAGGAGGATTATTATTATTATTAATTACTTGAAACTAGTTGGCAAGTTCACCTACCTAGGAAGCAGTGTCTCATCAACTAAGACAGACATCATTATACGACTAGCAAAGGCATGGGCAGCTACTGATGGGCTATCGGTCGCATGGAAGTCAGACCTGACCGATAGAATGAAGCACAGTTTCTTCCAAGCAGCGGTTGTGTCGATACTGGTATGTGGATGCACTACATGGATGCTAACTAAACGGATGGAGAAAAAGCTTGACAGCAATTACACAAGAATACTGTAAGCAATATTGAAAAAGTCCTGGAGGCAACACCCCACAAAGTAGCAGCTGTACAGCCACCTGCCACCCATCATGAAAACTATCAAAGTTAGATGAACCAGACATGCAGGATACTTCTGGAGAAGTAGGGACGAGCTCATAAGTGATGTACTCTTGTGGACCCCTTCACATAGCCGAGTAAAGGCAGGGCGACCAGCTCGAACCTACATACAGCAGCTCTGTAGATACAGGATGTGGTCCTGAGGACCTGCCAGAAGCGATGGACAATAGGGAGGGGTCGCGAATGCTCTTCCCTCACCTTTAGGCATAAAATAGCTCTAGATGTATTGACATGCCATTAAAATCACTCGGTAATCTTGACCTCAGAGTCAGCATAGGAAGTTAATGATATAAGTTCTTTTAAGACACATGATTCAACATTGAACTTAATGGTGAATCACATCTCTCTGTAGAATTTATTATAAAGCCAGTTAGCCCAGTCAGCCAACTGCATCTTTACAGAAGGAGTAAAACCTGCCCCAACAAGTGTCCTAGATATGACACTAAACCATCTGATGATACTATTTACCCAACCCCTCCGCTCGGGCAGGATATGACACAAGGTCAGTTTTTAAGCGGAGTTTAACAGGTTTGAATTCAGAGTTTTCCTTCTCCTAGACTAGTTGCCTCACCAAGGCTGAAGAACCTAGTCTGTCCTACTATTTACCCATAGCTGGAGGGAGAATAATTGGATTCATACCTTTCCCAAGGGTATAAGTGCTATGTGAAATGCAATCAGTCTCGTCCAGGATTTGAACTCGTGTCGCCGTGTCCAATTCCTACGACGATAACGACTACACCACGGGCACCTCCTGATGATGAGGCTCCAGTCTTGAAGCACTGAAGAATGTAAGAGTACTCTGACCCAGATTTGTAGTACCTATTTGGGTCCCAACTATGAGTCAAATAGAACTGTTTAATCATTTACTAAACTGGAAAGTACTGTGTGCAAATAAAACTATTGGTGTAAGATAGTATGTGAAACCATTTAACTGTTTGCAAACAAATGTTTAATATTGAATTGAATTATTAGTATTGGATAGCAATATGTGAAACCATTTAACTGTATAATGTAGAACTATTAGTGCTAGTTAGCAATACGTGAAACCATTTAACTGTATAATGTAGAACTATTAGTGCTAGTTAGAAATACTTGAAACCATTTAACTGTATAATGTAGAACTATTAGTGCTACTGCATAGTTTTGAACGAGCAGCTGCAGGCATAGGCCTCTATGTCAATGCACATAAAACGGAACATATGTGCTATAATCAAACGGGTGACATCTCCACTCTCGACGGAACCCCTCTTAAACTAGTAGACAAATTCACTTACCTCAGAAGCAGCGTCGCATCAACTGAAAAGGACATCGACACGAGGTTAATGAAAGCATGGACAGCTATCAATAGGCTATCGATTATATGGAAATCAGACCTAACCAATAAAATGAAACGCAGCTTCTTCCAGGCAGCGGTCACATCGATACTTCTATATAGATGCACTACATGGACTCTAACAAAATGGCTGGAGAAGAAGCTAGACGGCAATTACACAAGAATGCTGCGAGCAATCTTGAACAAGTCCTGGCGGCAACACCCCACAAGACACCAACTGTACGGCCACCTGCCTCCTATCACGAAAAATATTCAAGTTAGATGAACCAGACATGCAGGACACTGCTAGAGAAGCAGGGACGAACTCATAAGTGATGTACTCTTATGGACCCCCACCCATGGCCGTGCAAAAGCAGGATGACCAGCACGAACATATATTCAGCAACTATGTGAGGATACGGGATGTTGTCCAGAAGACCTGCCTGAGGCGATGAACGATAGGGAAAAGAGGCGAGAGAGGGTCAGGGATATCCGTGCTACCAGTACAACATGATGATGATTAGTGCTAGTTAGAAATACTTGAAACGATTTAACTGTGTGTAGATAATACTATTAGCGCTAGATAACAGTATTTTAAACCACTTAACTGTGTACAAATAAAACTATCAGTATTAGCAATACTTGAAACCATTTATTTGTGTGCAAATTGCAGAGGCCGGGCTCATATAAAAATTGTGATCTACAAACTATTTGTTAACAAATCTTATATAATAATGATGATAATGAATAAATATATATTATATATTTAATCCATGGAAAATATTGTTCTGCAACCTAAGGTTTCATGAAGTTTATAACAACGTTCATCAGGCAGTTAAGAAGATGGAATGAAATTGAAAATCGAAAATGCGACAAAATGCAGACAAAAAGCTGTTAAGATTTTGTTTGTGTGTGGTTGTGTGTGAGTGTATATCAGTGTATGTGTGGATGCGTGTTTTTAAGTTAAGTCAGGCCAGGAACGTAAAGCGTTGGTTATAGCCATATATATATTAAATATATAAGATCTGGCTTTAAATAACCCACAAAGGTTGGTATGCCATAAAACCAAACCAACCAATAAATCAATAAAGGCAGTATTAAGTGTTTCTTTTATTAAGTATTTTTCTTTCTGTGAAATGTTTTAGATAAAAACTAATGTTTTATATAAATAGAAACTCTTTTTCTTATTCTAGAATAAGTTGTTTTTAGACGCTCATAAAATGTTTCTTAATAGGCTCTTGTTCACAATAGTCTGATAGTAGAGTTAGTAAAAAAAAAAAAATATTTTACTGAAAATAGCTGTAAGAAAGAAGATAGGTAACTTAAATAATTTGTGTGTGTATATATATATATATATATATATATATATATATATATATATATATATAATGTTTTGTATGGGTGATGCTAAGTTACATCCAGTGGTGAGGCTCTAGTTAAGGGGAATGTGGAGTATCTCTTTCTTGCCATTACTCCTAGGTCCACTCTGACCCGCATTAGTAGTACCTGTTAAGATCCCATCTATGGGGCAAATGAAACAGTTCAATTTTTACTGTGGGTTATTATTACTATTAAATAGAATTATTTGTGTTGAATAGCAATACTTGAAACCATTTAACTGTGTGCAAACAAATGTGCTTTAGCTTGTTTAAAGAAATTATTACCTACAAACTATTCATTCTCATATATATATATATATATATATATATATATAAAAAAAGGTATGATTCCCAATTCTTTCCAGGCTTTATCTTTTTCTTTTACGAGA